>APFE030582609.1:0-27166 GCA_000404065.3 Pinus taeda | reverse complement strand
AGGGTCCCTAGAGATGTTTATAGGTGTTGTTTTTGAAATCACCGACATATTACCTTCGGCACGAACGTGTGCTGGAGCCAAAGGGTTTGACACCGTACAAACATCACTAGGACAGAGCTCGGAGAACCTAAATTCTACCTCCTGCAATGGAGGAAGAAAGTATGAACGATGGTGTAAATATTCCCAAGGTCGATCTATACCCATCATTGCTTCAAGAATTGCTTCTTCCGATGGTAAAACTGAATCCAAGCAGTCCAAAGCAGAGATAGAGTCAAGGCTCCAAGCGGGGGCCACATCGCCATCTAACTCCTCTTCGAAAAAAGGAGTAGAATGGTCATCTGCAGAGTTCACGATAGACTGATATCTAAGCTCAGCTATAGATATAGGAGATGCCATTCCATTCTCTTGTCCTTCAACTAATGTGGTCGTAGGTGAAGGCAAGGTCCAAGGGTCTGAAAAATAACGAGTTCGCAAGAACCCATCTCGAGAAAACTCCCTAGATGATGAAATGGCATTGATTTTAGCGATAGGAGAGGGAAACTCAAAAGTACCCATCAACGAGGAATACATCCCTACTCCTAGATTCTCAGTAGGCGGACGAGGGTTATCCACTAAAGGAATAGTAGAGTCAGAAGTTGCTTGAGGATCAAACTGAACAATAATCCAATTGATCAACCTTTACGATTTTCCCCCTCATGAGAAAGCAAATGACACGAACAGAGTCGAAACAACGGCGTCCATTTCGTATACCCAGTTCCTTCCTAGGAGGAGATTATAGTCTAGGTTAGCATCTACGACTTCTACTTCAATATTAACGACCTTCCCCTCAACACATATGGGAAAAGCCGGGATAATCCCATGCGGCCTATGAGAATGGCCATCGAATGCAGTCAAGATGGTAGGTGAAGGAACGGCCGAAGGTGATCCAATAGCCTTCCAACATGACATCGACATGACGCACGTGGAAGCCCCTTCATCAATCACGGTTTGAAAAATGTTGATTTTCCGGTATGTAGACTTTATTTGAAAAGGCATATGATGAGGGAGTCGCTTTTTGACATTTAATATGTCGAAAGTGAGCATTAAAGAATTAGTTGGATCGACTGCCCCAATCGCAGAAAGTAAAGCACTTCTCTGAGCCGGACACGACTGGAGAACCTCTAAAGCAAACATGGCGCACGGACTCTGAGCTAGATCCTCCACAATGGAGTAATTTTGGGCGGCCCTAGCATTAGGATTAATCATCGCGCGTTTAACGGAACCTTTCGGTATCCGTGGTATAGTCTCGACAGGGGGTCGCTCGATATGAAGGTCAGTACTTCCAGGAACAGCCTTATCCTTGGAAGTTTCGGCTTCACCATAATCACGTGACCAAGTAGCCACATGGAAGTTAGAACCCATCATGAAAACATTCGATGATTTTTCCCCTTCCTGGTTGCCCCCTGCGGAGGTTCCAGGGTTTGAACTCGCGCCAGCAAGAAGGTGATGCCCTTGGGGAAAAGGGTTGGTTAACACAGCTTGGGAGCTAGAAGTCCCTTGCTGCCCTAACAAGCGCTGAGCGTCTTCAATGTTGGGGCAAAGATGAGTTAAATGGTCTCCACTACATAACTTGCATGGAAACTTGACTTTCTTTTTCGACTCATTTCTACCTCCACCAGCATTATTACCGGATTTGTTTGCATCAGGCTTCCCATCCTGGTTCTTTTTCTTACCTTGTCCTTTCTTTTTCCATTGGAATTTTGACTTCCTTTGGGGTTGTCAGATTGGATGGCATTAATCGAAGAAGTTTGGGAAGCGGAAGGGTTAGACGATGTGACTTGGTTGTTAGAAGCAATTTGTAATGACAACTGCTGCAATTGATTCAACAAGTTCACCGTATTTGTGTCTACTGACCCAACAATACCATCCATGTGGGGACCTGGCTTCGGCTTAGCTACGTCAACCTTAGACCCAGGAGCATCTGGCAAGTACTTTTCTAGGATCCCAGACTGAGAGTAGATCAATTCTAATTGCTGGGCCCTAAAAATGGCTTGCTCCTCGGAATAGACCCCAGACATGGAGACATCTTTGGAGATATCAGGTATCAAAGACTTCAAAAACCACTCGAGATGGAAACCTGGAGGGATATCGGCTTTAATGAGCCTCTTTCTCCGTCTCCATTCCTAAATGTGATCGGAAATGTGAGTTTCCCTATCTTGACGAAAAGTGGCCAATAGTTCGGTTCTGACACCATACCGGACGGGCAACTGAAAATGCTTCAAGAATATATTGGCTAAGTCGGCGAATGATGTAAATCTGCCCCCAAGTAACTCTATATACCACTTAGCCGCGTTGCCAGTCAAGGTCTGTTGAAATAATCTCAACCTAACCGAGTCGTCGATCAGGGAGTTCGATGAGCACCATAAGTGGAACGTGGTTACGTGGTTGCCCGGATCCTCACCACTCTTCCCTTCGAATTTTGGAATATCCAAAGGGAGTTTAGTTGGGACCGAAGGCCAGGCCGAATTATACTTGATTGGGTCGTTAGTTAACTTAGTGAGGTCTGGCAAGTTCAACGTTGCCAGAAACGGAAGTCTAGGAGGAGCTTGGGGATTCCACCCTGACTGGGCAGCACTCTCGAAGCTCTGAAAAGATTGTCCTGGATTTTGGAAGGCACCAGGCTGCCCGAAGTAACCAGTAGAACCTGTTGAGCCAAAAGGAAATCCTTGTGATCCAGCAACACTCGGAGTTTGACCAACTCCGGCCGTATATCCACCATACCCCGCAAAGTTTCCTCCTAAAGGATTGTAAGGAGTTGACAACCCCTGATATGGATTCCAAGCCATAGCTAGGGGAGGAATACTTTGGAATGAACTAACCGTGGTATACGACCTATTCCCATATTGGCTGAAGAATGGATTCCCAGTTCTGGCACTATTAAGCCCAGGGTTATTCCAACCTTGGAAAGGATTGCTGCTTTGTTCTACTGAAGAAAAAGGCATAGATCCTACCGTAGGGTTGTAATGTGGTATATGACCACTTCCGAATGGAAAACCTTGGAATGAAGCCGATCCACTCATCATGGACGTGGCGGCCCTGAACGGAGCTGAAGGAATGCCCTGTGAATGGGCACCAAATGGGAAGTACCCAGAACCAAAAGCATTTGTTTGGGAATTTCCACTCGTGGATGGAATGGAGGTAGACCCAACAAAAGATGTGCTAGCAAAAGATCTGAATAAAGAGACGGAGGGGATGGAAATAGTTCCACCCCCTTGTACAGATATAGGAGTCTATACAGTCGTAGCACTTGTAGAAGCCATGCTTCCAGTAGTGGTCATCGAAGGTAAGCGCGTAGCGTAACCTGGACTTGACGATCTATGCATCCAAGTCCCAACGTATTGCAATACGTGTGGATGACTGGATGATAGAGGAGAATTTGGAGTCGCTAACGACTCTGAAAGTTCTTCTACCTCAATATTATCCTCCGCTTGTAAGCGAACCTGAGAAAGAACTGGAGTGTTCCTCTCTTGTTCTACGGAAGTACCAGGCCTTGCTTCAATACTAATGCCCCTGAGGGGAGGATCAATCCCCGATGTGTCAATCGCAGTGGGACGAAACCCACCGGTATTATTACCTCTACGCCTTCTCGGAGAAGGCTCTAAACTCGGTGGTGAGAGACCACGAAGTCTTCAAGACCGTCTAGGAGATCGGTCAGCCACTTTGAATTCTTTGTTTAAAATCTAGCTAAAGACTCAAAAAATTTAAATCTAGGCCAACTAAGAGCACAGAGCACCCACTATAAAGTCCCTAAAGATATAGTCATTCAAACAGCTTCCAAGTATTTCCGCTCCAGGTGATTAGGACCGGACACCAAAATACAAGAAAGTGGAAAATAAGGGGCCTTCCGAAGATAGTCTGGGATGATGAGGGCCCAGGCCTATCAGCGAAGGTATTAGAGGAAGTTACGCTGACCTCCTAACAACAGTCTGCGCCAGTGCAAGCCCCCAAGCTTCGCAAGGGTGCCCTCCAGTAGTGCTGTTGAGAGTGATACAACGTCGACCTTAGGTGCCACGGGATTCCCCTCCGCATCCACCTATGTAGTTTCCTAGGAGTGGAAATTAAGGATACCAACTCGTCACAGAAGCCAGGCGGAACAGTCGTGAGGTAAGTTTGGACAAGTAGGAGAGGGGGTATCTCTCTTCCCTGTCTTCACAGACCCTCGTGCTTAACTCCTAGATCTGGAGCTTTCCTGGTCTTCCTAGCGCTATTGGATTTTCTCTCGTTAATCAGACTCCTATGTTTGACATTTAATATGGCCTTGGAGAGTTAACTCTGCACTCGCCTAATCCAAGGCCCTAAAATCCTAAAACTTGTTTGTGTATTTAACTTAAAAGAAAAAGTTCTAGTTGATTTTAGTTAGCGCTTGATTTTAAGGGCTATTCTTTAAGTCAAAAGATGATGGAAGTGAAACTAGTGGTGTTTTTTCAACGCAAAAGAAATTACTAAAACCTAACTATATGCATATGCACTTTGTCATTGTTTTTCGATGAAGAGTAATTTCTAGAGGGTTCGAAAGGAAACTTCTAACAAAATAAACTTTTCTTTTCTTTTCGTTAATTCACACTTCACACTCAAAAGTTAACAAAACTATGTATGCCTAAAGAGATGCAAATCTATCCTAATGCAACAACTAAATGCATGATGCAAGATTCAAAACAACTCTAAAAACAAGAAATGAAAGTTGCTTTGCTTATCAAATTTTCTTTTGCCACTTACAATATCTAGATGGAATATGAGATGCTACAATTCATTTCGTCTAAACACTAAAAACAAAACCCAAGACAACATAAAGCACTTTCACTCACCAAAAGGAAACCAAATGAAAAACAAGTTCAAGAAAGCAAAACAAAATTTTCAAAAAGTTCTCTTCAAAATAGCAACAAAAAAGTCATTTCAAAAATGCTCTCAACAAAACTGAAACTTTGCGATTGAAACAATAAGCAACAAACACTTTTGCAAGCTGACACCATACAAAGAATGAAAACTCAACAAAAACAAATGTGTTCAAAAATGATTTTGAACAATCGAAAGCAGCAAGGAAAGCTTTGGTAACAAAGACCAAAAAAGATCAAAAAGACAATTTCAAGAAAGTATCAAATGAAAACTTTCATGAAATAAAGAAGTAGATGGTCACAAAAAGCGATTTTGTCAAGCAAACAAAAGGTCACCAAAAACCAAATTCAACACAAAGATTAATAACAATCTTTCTACTCTGATAAATCAGAGCAGCCAAGATTCCAACAAGAAATCTTGCGTGCTTTTAGCAAAAAACGATCACCAACACAAAACAAGACCAATACTCCTTATAATTAGAGAGAAATCGGAGTAAGACGCTTGCTGTAACACAGACAACTGATACTGGCGAAAATGACTTTTTCAAACCGACTGAAAACACTAGACAAACTTTAGAGACACAAAAATTTATAAATCTTGAAAGTTGCAAGATATACGCGACTGTACTTAGTGCAGATTGCATGCATACGCTACTGTGCCTGAGGAAGCCTGCGTATACGCGGGTTTGCTTCAGGAAACAAGCGTGCATACGCTTCTATAACTAAGGAAAAAAACGTATACAAAAAATTTCAAGAAAAATAAAAAACAAACTAAAGAAACTGGCAAAACTCAAAAGTAAAGAACAGACCAGACAGTAACAGAAAACCAACAAGCAACTGAGCCCTGATAGGCTTGACAAACACCCAAACTAGGAACAACAAGAGTGTTTTCCCCAATGGAGTCGCCAATTCTGTTGAGGGATTTGCTTCCCTAGGGCTTTTGGGTGGAAACCCTAGCAGACTGAAATTTGTCTAAACAGAGAAACACACATTCACACAGCCATTATGCTATGATAAGAAAATTCTATAGTAAGAGGGGCATACCTCAGGTCCTACATTCGAGAAGTTCCTCAAGGGTCCAAACCCTTCTTCAAGTCCCTTTCACTCCTTTGCCCTGCAAAACCAACAATCCCAAAGAATGCAACAGTATATGGACAAAGATTTATACAATAATCATCTTTATGTTATAAAAGAAGGAAGTTAGTTATGAACTTTTAAACAACCATTCATACATGAAATTCAAACATGAACATCATAAACATAAAGAAGAAGCATATCGGGAATCAAGACGTGTTTCTTTATTATAGACAAATAAAAAGTACAAAAGGAGTAATATCACCTGGGCAGCCTTTCGCAGGCTCCAAGCACAGCTTCCTTCCGGATCCGTCCCGCCTCAAGCCTCTAGCATATCTCCTTCCAAAACTCACTCCATGATGTCATAACTAAGGGATGAACATCAAATCACAAGGAAACAAGAGTTTCCTGTACAAATGGAGGAAGTGCAGAAGGCACAAGGGTCTTCAGACATGGTCAGGGGAAAATCTCAGTATAATAACCTTTCTCTCTCTTCTCTCCTCCCTTAGGCCTTCCCTTTGATGTCTTTTTATACCAATTTCAAAGTAGTTTTTAGTTAGGAATTGGTTGGGAACAGTTGGGGCCACGGGCACTAACAGGTGATCAGCAGTTAAAACTCGCGATCTCCACCCGAAAATAAGGAGTTTTATATTTTTTTAAGTGTTTTAATACATATATGCGGGTTGGGTATATATGGACCCGCATATACACGCGTTTAACTCAGGGAAATGTCGTGTACAGGGAATAAAACACTGTTTTTTAAATTTGGGACCAGGTCTGGAAGGAGGGGTTTCCCTAGGCCATGAGTGCAGCATCACAAACCATAATAGTGAGATTTGGAGCTATAACAGATGCCCCCTAATATATGAGGTCAGAAGGGTTACATGATGGCCGAAATGTATTAAGCAAGTACATGGAAAGGAAATCTGTCAAAAACCAAGGAGGACTTCACCAGAATTCAGCCTGCCAAGCCACAAAAGGAGATCAGAAAGAAACATTATCTGAGGCGGGCATACCCATGCTCAGAGAAAGCAAAGCATGTCTGCATATCCAGTACAAGCGGATCCACTAAGTATACAAGTATAAATGACTGGAAAATAAATAATGGATCATCTGATCATGATCGAACAAGTACATGTCTGAATATCACATATAAGACTGTCAATGATACTGAAAAATGCAACAGATCACTGATATCAAAGGCTGATCCCAAAAGGTACCAACTGAACATGATGGAAAAGGATGGTACTACACTGCAAACTCAGGTGCCAGCATATAGAATGTCGCCATGACTGACTGCAACAGATAAGGTGGAGTGGTATCAACTAGTATTAACAGGAGCAACTGTCAAGTGAACCAATGAATGCTGATACAACCTTAGGTCTTCACCGACCGCCGTGGTACATTTCTACACCATGGGAATAAATGATTTGAAGTCGACCATGTGAGAAATCATTTGATTACCAATCATTGATGTATACCGTTAACAAACACGAGACTACTCACCGATAATGATAATGAGCATCAAGGTACCCAGTAAAATCCAACAAGTGCAAATAGATGAGCTAGAGTTGAACACTTGTAAGAATCTATTGATTAGGAGACAATGATGGTTTCCCACTGTCAATAGCGAAGGATCTGCCACTAATGACTGCAAACCCCAAGGTACTGCCAAATGGACTCTAGATCTTTGCCCCAGAGCAATGATTCAGAGTCAATAGGGAAAGATCCGCTAGAAGGAAGGCATTAAGGCATCCTTCATCAATCTAGCGCGAGTGTAACCAGTAGGCCAATAATGTGGAAGGAATCGGATGAAAAAGATGTAGTAACCAAACCGAAGTACGTTTCTGGCGTACACAAGATGTGGCTAGCGCACGGCATAAACCCTCTGAACCAACCAATAATGAAGGCTGATACAGAGGCGAGGTATCCACCAATAGGGTCAAATGGAAACCAAGGTACTGCACGAATCCCAATGTGTGATAATGTAAGCTGATGTCGAACACAAGGGAGACCACTCAGTCAAAGACCCATGATACTGATCGATGTTGAGCACAAGGTAACCTATCAATAATGAAAATAGGGCTAGGGTACAGCTCTAGGCCTGCCCTCAGAGCAAGATGTCGTCGTCGATAAGGACAAGACCCGCCAAAAAGAAGTCAATGGATACCTTCTCAAACTAGCATGAGTAAAGGACCAATAAAACTGATGTGATGATAGACATGACACTGACAACCAGGATGGCCTACTAAAAAATGAGTCAAGAGACACCGCAGAGAGGCCGACTCAAGCTAACTTCCCTTGAACAAAAGCATGACTCAATGTGACTATATGGAAGCATATGATGAATCTGTATAAGTTCGTCATGCAGGAGGCACGAACGAACCCTCCATATGATTGGAAGAGATAACCAATCGGGGGAGAACTGAATCAATAACAAGGTTAAGGCGTACCTAAGTCAAACTAAATCCCAACCAAGTGGAGGAGACTTTCTTTTGAGTGCTTTGTTCAAGGGCGACACGACTGACTCTAGCTGCCAATAATAGATGGAAATACTGTCCTGTTCCTGCTCTTTTTGGAATATTTAATTTTTTTGTCTTTTTCTGTTAAGCTCGAAAAAGAATAAATGAATGCTATGGTATAGTGGAAAGAACGAGTGTCGATGAAACAGATGATCTAGTTCCTGGGAGTGGAACATTCCTATGCTCAATGCAGGGAGACGAAAACTGGTCAGTGACACTCAAAGGTGTGTTCCTTCCACGGGTCAAGGTGTGTCAAGTTGCAGAAATCAAATGTATGCAAGGTTGATTTTGCAGATGTCATGGTCAAAAGTTGGCTTAAACACGAGTCCAAGTGAAGCCGGCTCTAGGCCAAAAGGTGCAAATGTTCAACATGCAATGCAGTAGTACAACTCAACATGAAGGAGCCTCTAGGGTATAAGGCCAGAACAAAGCGAAGAAGCTAAGAGGAATGAGTCTTCAATGCACAAGTCATGACGGGACTACAGAGGACTCCCGAGCCTACTCAAATTGAAGCAGCATGGGCAACAAATGTCAGTGAGGTGCTAACTACAATGCCCATGTAAAGGATGGCTCTACCATCATGTCATGATTTAAAAATCGGCGAGTGAAGATGGATTATGAACCATAACACGATGGGATCGACCCTACGGCAGACGTATCGACAGATGAAGGCTAGTATGCATGATGCAACAGAAAAATGATGTCCCTAACCTATATGCCAGTGAAAAAAATGATACCTGCCATGACGGGTCAGCAGTCATGGAACTGTCTCAAAAAAGTCGAAAAATGTCCAAAATGTCCTGAAAAGCAAACCAATCTCGACACTCCAAGCTCCCAAGTTAAAAGTCACATGAAACCAAACAAAATGAATTTTTGAAAAAAATTTGCATTTTCAAAACTTATAAAAAGAATTTTGGACTCACCATTGTTACCGTTTGAGTTGGAGAGCAAATATTTGGAGCAAAAGGAGAAAATTTACCGTGCGTCAAATTCGACCGTTCAAATACCTCAAAATCTTCCAGGTAACCCTTACACTTAGCTTGCAATTCATTGTGATTAGTTTTAAGATTTTCCATTAATGTTTCACCGTTGAAATATTGATCAAAATTTCACCACGGTGTATACGCGGGTTGATAATATGAAACCTACGTACATGCGGGCCCTATACGCGACTGTGTATACAGTAACCTGCGTATATGCCGTGACCTAATTTTAATAAAAACTAACAGTTGAAACTTCAATTTCTTTTCAGGATGCCGATCACATGGCGTGAAAGGGAACATGCAGTGGTTGATAATGAAGTTATGAATGACCCTCAAGCCTTGGATGCTTTACGAGGATGCGGTTTGCTCAAATTCTTCAAACTGCCGAACATGAAAGCCAATGTGTGACTGCTTGAATTGCTCATTGATTATTGGAATGTCGATGAGGAAGCCTTTATGATAGATCAGATGCCACTCAGAGTGGAAGTGGAGGATATATATTTTATCACGGGCCTTTACCAAAGGGGAGAGGTAGTACAATCCCGGGGAAGGACACGGAGTAGCCTCACCATAGAGGACTATGTACAGATATACTGCCCAAGACATCCCAAGAAAGTTGGGAGCCAGATCTCCATTGCACACATGGAGAGTTTATCGCTAAGGATCATCCTGTTCACTATAGCTCGAGCGAATGGATCATCCTCACTGCATCAGGAATCATGGCTCAACATGAGCGTGGTAGTGGATTGTCTCACCATAGTGTTTGACTGGTGTACTCCTCTTCTGGTCAGCATGAAGAGCCAGCTCACTTCCATTAAGAGGGGACAGACCAAAAACTTCGGTTATGGGACTATCTTGTGCACCTTCTTCTTCGAAAGGATTCTCGCACTCTGCCCCAGGGTAGCAGTTTCCATCAGCACCCCACGCGATCCACGCATGGGCCGGTGGGCTGATCTGATGAAACGTCTGGGGGGTGGGGAGGTTCCTAAGACTGCATTCGATGATGATTTCTTCACCTGGTGGGATCAACAGATCATCGCAGTAGATGACTACCCCTATGCCGGGCTCGACTTCCGAGGAGATCCTGACCTAGCATTACTGCTAGATGCAGCGTGGGGAGAGATCGGTAAGAATTTTTTTATTTTATGATTTTTTTGGATTTTTCAAATATAATGATGCATTTTGAAAAATATTTTTTGATGAGATTCAAATGACCAATATGATGATCATGATCTAGACATTGGGCCAGTACGACCAGATGGAATCCCACAGCACAGATGACGCGGCAGAGGAGCCGAAGAGGCGGCTGCTGAGGCAGAGCGGACTCTACACAACGTCTAGCGACACCTAACGAGACTAAGCTATTGAGTACCGATGGCCGCTATAGAGGACCTTCCGGAGGATATGCAACGTCATGTAGTTGGCATGTCATGTGACTGGGTTCGCACTTTTCGGCGTGTAGCCAATGCGATAGTTAACTACTTGGCCACTCATCCTGAGCCGGGGCATTAGATATGCCGGATATGATTATGTGCATTTGAATCCCAATTTTGTATATTTTTGGACAACATATGTACATTCGAGATACTTTTATGATGATATATATATATATATATATATATACAGTTTGACTTTTTGATGCTTTGATTTTATGATGAATGATTGATGTGCCATCTAATGCTTGATTGCGTAGAATCAGTAACCAATTATGAGATATTGGAATGTGCATAATTAATATAACGATAATCTTTGCACAACCTCACTCTTAAATACTGGTGATAATGGATCCCTACCCGAAAGTTTTTAATTGGCTATCAATTGAGAATCGAGATACACTACAAGGATCGATCCCATAAGAGATTGCCTCGGATAGTAAATTAATAACGACAGTATACTCAGCCATATTATTCGAAGAAGGACCAATGCATACGCCTCTTGATACCATCAATTGACCAGTTGGATAATAAAGTACCCAAGCTGCGGAAGCGAGATTCCGAGTGTGCCGACTAGCACCATCGGCGAACCCAAAATAAACCAAGTCATCCATCAACACCTGCAACAGCAGACCAAAAAGTGTTGACATCACAAAACTCTCGATGATATATGTACAAATATACATAATATACAAAGAAGCCATTCCCTAACTTCTACTTAAGCAAAGTACTTCTTTAGGTAGAGCCCATTTCGGAGCTCCGCCAGCTTGTTTCCCTCAAAATCGATTAACTCATACGACCCTTTTTCTAAAACTCGTTTAATAATGAAAGGACCATACCACATAGGCTTAAACTTGCCTACCCCCAAGGCGTATTTATCTTGGTCATAGACCAAGACAAGGTCGCCTTCAGAAAATACTCGAGGACGGACAGATTTATCATACTGCATTTTTACCCTTTTCTTGGCCTCATTCATCGTGGCGGCATCTCGACGGTGCTCATCGAGATGTTCTAAGTGGAGGAGGCGCTCTTCAAGACTCGAAGTCTCTGGAAGGAGATCTACAGCTAACTTGAGAGATGGAATTTCACATTCGATCGAAAAGATAGATTCCATCCCGTAAACTAACTGAAAAGGTGTAAAACCAATAGCAGTCTTTACGGAGGTCCTGTATGCCCAAAGAGCCGAATACAACATGACGTGCCACTTGAGACGAATGCTCTTGATGGAAACCTAATTTAAGAGCCAATTCAGACATGAGTTGATTCTGGAAGTGACTGCCATGATTAGTGACAATCTCTCTCGGGACACCGAATCTTGAGATAACCTTATTGAAGAGAAACAAAGCTGCTGTGTCACTATCGTTTTTATAAGTGGGCATGGCTTCGGCCCACTTCGTAAAGTAGTCTACAGCCACAATAATGTACTTGTGATTCACTACTGAAGGTGGATTACAAGTTGTAAAATCGATACCCCACTTAGTAAAAGGGCCGACGGTGACAACGAGAAAAAGAGGAGCTGGATGAGCGCGCATCTTTCGAGTAAAGATCTGACAAGGGTGGCAACATTTGACTGCTTCCACACAGTCTTTAAAAAGTGAAGGCGAGAAATAGCCGACACGTAAGATGCGCTGGGCTGTAGCAAGCCCTGATAGATGACCACCACAAGCTCCACTGTGGTAATCATTAAGCACAGAATCTACTTCCTCCAAGGTTAACCAGCGTTGAAGGATTGAATCCACCCCTTGACAGTATAAGATATCACCAACCATAACATAGTTCTTAGCCAGGTGACGTAATTTACGACGTTCATCCTTGGAGAAAGTAGAGGGAAACTTCGAAGTATGGAGATAGATAATGATATCTCCATACCAAGGGTCGAGTGAAGAGATGAGGAATAAATGTTCGTCGGGAAAATTTTCCTCATAAACAATATCCTCTCCACAAGGCAGCTCAGAAATTAGCTCAGCGAAAACCATGGATTTCTTAGACTTGGCTGACAAGAATTCGAGATTGAATTCTTGCAAGATAACTATCCATCTATTATATTTGCCCCCAATCACTCGCCTACTGAGAACAAACTGAAATAGATTGACCGCTGCTAAGACAAAAGTTTTGCGTAGCAAGATGTAATGACGGAGCCGCTGGACAGCATGGACAGCTACCAAGGCCAATTTCTCAACTAGAGAATAGCAAAGTTCAGGGCCTATTAAGCCTCGGCTCAAATAATAAATCACGTGCTCGGTGAGAGCATCGTCGTCCTGAACCAGAACCATACCAATGGTTGATTCTGCTGCCGTGAGATATAAAAGGAAGTCCCTGCCATAATCCGGTAGACTCAAAAGCGGGGTAGAGACTAATTCTTTTTTCAAAGCATCAAACGATCGTTGCGCAAAGTCGTCCCATACAAATGGAACTCCTTTCCGTAGCAACCGCATGAACCCTTTAGTGATCTCGGCATAGTTTGCTATAAACCACCTTAAGAAATTAGCCTTCCCTTGAAGACTCTAAAGTTGACGAATTGAGGACGGGGGAGGCAATCGAACTATTGCCTCAACCTTGAAGGGATCAAGTCGAATCCCTTCATTTGACACAATGAACCCTAACAACTGACCGGACGTAACCGCGAAAACGCACTTGATGGGATTCAACCGGATTTTATAAAAACGACATCGTTCGAAAACCATTCGAAGGTGGCTAGGGTGATCAGTTCTCTTTCGAGAACGAGCAACAAGATCATCTAATTACGCTTCGATGACATCCTTGATGTCGTGGAAAGCATATGACATGGCTCGCTGAAAGGTAGCTCCAACATTTTTAAGACCAAAAGGCATCTTTCTGTATGCAAAGGTACCCTAGGGACATATAAAGGCTGTCTTATGCTGGTCTTCAGGACGAATAGAAATTTGATTATAACCAGATAATCCATCCATGAAGGAAAAAATCTCATTACCAGCACACTCGTCAATAATCTGATCAATAAATGACGTGGGGTAATTATCCTTAGGACAAGCCTTGTTTAGGTCCCTAAAATCGATGCATAATCAAATTTTTCCTTGATTTTTATCTACAAGGATTGGATTAGAAACCCAATCAGTAAGAGGAACAGGGTATATAAAACCCGCCTTTAGCAGCTTCTCCACTTCCGCTTTGATAACTGCTACTTTCCTAGGGTTGACCGGCCGAAGCCTCTGACGGACATGTTTGGCATTTTCATACGTCTTGATCTCATGTTGAACTATAGATGGGTCAATGCCAGGCATTTCCTCATAAGACCAAGTGAATAGATCTCGAAATTATGTGAACAGGTCGGTGTAAATTTGAATTTCTTCAGGGGAACACTCAATTCCGATGAAGAGATTCTCTATTGTGTTAGGGTCCCTAGAGATGTTTATAGGTGTTGTTTTTTTGAAATCACCGACATATTACCTTTGGCACGAACGTGTGGCTGGAGCCAAAGGTTTGACACCGTCACAAACATCACTTAAGCAGAGCTCGGAGAAAATCTAGATTCTAACCTCTTGCAATGGAGGAAGAAAGGTATGAACGATGGTGTAAATATTCCCAAGGTCGATCTATACCCATCATTGCTTCAAGAATTGCTTCTTCCGATGGTAAAACTGAATCTAAGCAGTCCAAAGCAGAGGTAGAGTCAAGGCTCCAAGAGGGGGCCACATCGACATCTAACTCCTCTTCGGAAAAAGGAGTAGAATGGTCATCTGCAGAGTTCACGATAGACTGATATCTAAGCTTAGCTGCAGATAAAGGAAATGCCATTCCATTCTCTTGTCCTTCAACTAATGTGGTCGTAGGTGAAGGCAAGGTCCAGGGGTTTGAAAAACAACGAGTTCGAAAGAACCCATCTCGAGAAAACTCCCTAGATGATGAAATGGCATTGATTTTAGCGATAGGAGAAGGAAACTCAAAAGTACCCATCAATGAGGAATACATTCCTACTCCTAGATTCTCGGTAGGCGGACGAGGGTTATCCACTAAAGGAACAATAGAGTCGGAAGTTGCTTTAGGATCAACTGGACAATAATCCAATTGATAAACCTTTACGATTTTCCCCTCATGAGGAAAGCAAATGACACGAAATAGAGTCAAAACAACGACGTCCATTTCATATACCCAGTTCCTTCCTAGGAGGAGATTATAGTCTAGGTTAGTATCTACGACTTCGACTTCAATATTAATGACCTTCCCCCCAACACATATGGGAAAATCCGGGATAATCCCATGCGGCCTATGAGAATGGCCATCGAATGCAGTCAAGACGGTAGGTGAAGGAACGGCCGAAGGCGATCCAATAGCCTTCCAACATGACATTGACATGACGCACGTGGAAGCCCCTTCATCAATCACAGTTCGCAAAATGTTGATTTTCCGGTATGTAGGCTTTATTTGAAAAGCCATATGATGAGGGAGTCGCTTTTTGACATTTAACATGTCAAAAGTGAGCACTAAAGAATTAGCTGGATCGACTACCCCAATCGCAGAAAGTAAAGCACTTCTCTGAGCCGGACACAACTGGAGAACCTCTAAAGCGGACATAGCGCACGGACTCTGAGCCAAATCCTCCACAATGGAGTAATTATGGGCGGCCCTGGCATTAGGATTAATCGTCGCGCGTTTAGCGGAACCTTTCGGTATCTGTGGTATAGTCTCGACAGGGGGTCACTCGATATGAAGGTCAGTACTTCCGGGAATAGCCTTATCCTTGGAAGTTTCAGCTTCACCATAATCACGTGACCGAGTAGCCACATGGACGTTAGAATCCATCATGAAAACATTCGATGATTTTTCCCCTTCCTGGTTGCCCCTGCAGAGGTTCCAGGGTTTGAACTCGCGCCAGCAAGAAGTTGTTGCCCTTAGGGAAAAGGGTTGGTTAACACAGCTTGGGAGATAGAAGTCCCTTGCTGCCCTAAAAAGCGTTGAGCATCTTCAATCTTGGGGCAAAGATGAGTTAAATGGTCTCCACTACATAACTTGCATGGAAACTTGAATTTCTTTTTCGACTCATTTCTACCTCCACCAGCATTATTGCCGGATTTGTTTGCATCAGGCTTCCCATCCTGGTTCTTTTTCTTACCTTGTCCTTTCTTTTTCCCATTGGAATTTTGACTTCCTTTGGGGTTGTCATATTGGATGGCATTAATCGAAGAAGTCTGGGAAGTGAAAGGGTTAGACGATGTGACTTGGTTGTTAGAAGCAGTTTGTAAAGACAACTTCTGCAATTGATTCAACAAGTTCACCGTATTTGTGTCTACTGACCCAACAATACCATCTGCGTGGTGACCTAGCTTCGGCTTAGCTACGTCAACCTTAGACCTAGGAGCATCTGGCAAGTACTTTTGTAGGATCCCAGACTGAGAGTAAAGCAATTCTAATTGCTAGGCCCTAAAAATGGCTTGCTCCTCGGAATAGACCCTAGACATGGAGACATCTTTGGAGATCTCAGGTATAAAATACTTCAAGAACCACTCGAGACAGAAACCTAGAGGGATATCGGCTTTAATGAGCCTCTTTCTCCGTCTCCATTCCTGAATGTGATCGGAAATGTGAGTTGCCGTATCCTGACAAAAAGTAGCCAGTAGTTCAGTTCTGGCATCATACCAGACGGGCAACTGAAAATGGTTCAAGAATATATTTGCTAAGTCGGCGAATGATGTAAAGCTGCCCCCAGGCAACTCTATATACCACTTAGTTGCGTTACCACTCAAGGTGCGTTGAAATAATCTCAACCTAACTGAGTCGTCGATCTGGGAGTTCGATGAGCACCATAAGTGGAACGTGGTTATGTGGTCGCCCGGATCCTCACCACTCTTCCCTTCGAATTTTGGAATATCCGAAGGGAGTTTAGTTGGGACCGAAGGCCAGACCGGATTATACTTGATTGGGTCATTAGTTAACTTAGTGAGGTTTGGCAAGTTCAACATTGCTAGAAACGAAAGTCTAGGAGGAGCTTGGGAATTCCACCCAAACTGGGCGGCACTCCTGAAGCTCTGAAAAGATTGTCCTGGATTTTGGAAGGCACCAGGCTGCCCGAAGTAACCAGTAGAACCCACTGAACCAAAAGGCAATCCTTGTGACCCAGCAACACTTGGAGTTTGACCAACTCCGGCCGTATATCCATGATACCCAACAAAGTTTCCTCCTAAAGGATTGTAAGGAGTTGACAACCCCTTATATGGATTCCAAGCCGTAACTAGGGGAGGAATACTTTGGAATGAACTAACCGTGGTATACAGCCTGTTCCCATATTGGCTGAAGAATGGATTCCCAGTTTCGGCACTACTAAGCGCAGGGTTATTCCAACCTTGGAAAGGATTGCTGCTTTGTCCTACCGAAGAGAAAGGCGTAGATCCTATCGTAGGGTTGGAATGTGGTATATGACCACTTCCGAATGGAAAACCTTGGAACGAAGCTGACCCACTCATCATGGATGTGGTGGACCTGAACGAAACTGAAGGAATTCCCTGTGAATGGGTGCCAAATGGGAAGTACTCAAAACCAAAAGCATTTGTTTAGAATTTCCACTCATAGACGGAATGGAGGTAGACCCAACAAAAGACATGCTAGCAAAAGATCCGAATAAAGAGACGGAGGGGATGGAAATAGTTCCACCCCCTTGTACAGATATAGGAGTCTGTACAGTCATAGCACTTGTAGAAGCCATGCTTTCAGTAGTGGTCATCGAAGGTAAGCGCGTAGCGTAACCTGGACTTGACGGTCTATGCGTCGGAGTCCCAACGTATTGCAATACGTGTGGATGACTGGATGGTAGAGGAGAATTCGAAGCCGCTAACGACTCTGAAAGATCTTCTACCTCGATATTATCCTCCGCTTGTAAGCAAAATTTAGAAAGAACTAGAGTGTTCCTCTCTTGTTCTACGGAAGTACTAGGCCTTTCTTCAATACTAATGCCCCCGAGGGGAGGATCAATCCCTGATGCGTCAACTGCAGTGGGATGAAACCCACCGGTATTATTACCTCTGCGCCTTCTCGGATAAGGCTCTAAACTCGGTGGTGAGAGACCACGAAGTCTTCAAGACCGTCTAGAAGATCGGTCAACCACTTTGAATTCTTTGTTTAAAATCTAGCTAAAGACTCAAAAAATTTAAAGCTAGGCCAACTAAGAGCACAGAGCACCCACTATAAAGTCCCTAAAGATACAACCATTCAAACAACTTCCAAGTATTTCCGCTCCAGGTGATTAGGACTGGACACCAAAATACGAGAAATTGGAAAATAAAGGGCCTTCCGAAGATAGTCTGGGATGATGAGGGCCCAGGCCTATCAGCGAAGGTATAAAGGAAGTTACGTTGACCTCCTAACAACAGTTTGCGCCAGTGCAAGCCCCCAAGCTTTGCAAGGGTGCCCTCCAGTAGTGCTGTTGAGAGTGATACAACGTCAACCTCAGGTGCCACGGGATTCCCCTCCGCAGCCACCAATGTAGTTCCCTAGGAGAAGCAACTATGGATACCAACTCATCGTAGAAGCCAGGCGGAACAGTCGTTAGGTAAGTTCGGACAAGTAGGAGAGGGGGTATCTCTCTTCCTTGTCTTCACAGACCCTCGTGCTTAACTCCCAGATCCGGAGCTTTCTTGGTCTTCCTAACGCTATTGGATTTTCTCTCGTTAATCAGATTCCTATGTTTGACGTTTAATATGGCCTTGGAGAGTTAACTCTCCACTCACCTAATCCAAGGCCCTAAAATCCTAAAACTTGTTTGTGTATTTAAGTTAAAAAAAAAAAGTTCTAGTTGATTTTAGTTAGCGCTTGATTTTAAGGGCTGTTCTTTAAGTTAAAGGATGATGGAAGTGAAACTAGTGGTGTTTTTTCGACGCAAAAGAAATTAATAAAACTTTTTTCGATGAAGAGTAATTTCTACAGGGTTCGAAAGGAAACTTCTAATGAAATAAACTTTTCTTTTTCTTTTATTTTCATTCACACTTCACACTCAAAAGTTAACAAAACTATTTATGCCTAAAGAGATGCAAATCTATCCTAATGCAACAACTAAATGCTTGATGCAAGATTGAAAACTACTCTAAAAACAAGAAATGAAAGTTGCTTTTCTTATCAAATTTTCTTTTGCCACTTACAATATTTAGATTGAATATGAGATGCTACAATTCATTTCGTCTAAATACTAAAAGAAAAACTCAAGATAACATAAAGCACTTTCACTCACCAAAAGGAAACTAAATGAAAAGCAAGTTCAAGAAAGCAAAACAAAAACTTTTCAAAAAGTTCTCCTCCAAGTAGCAACAAAAAAGTCTTTTCGAACATGCTTTCAACAAAAACTGAAACTTTGCAATTGAAACAACAAGCAAGAAACACTTTTGCAAGTTGACACCCTACAAAGAATGAAAACTCAACAACAAAAAAATGTGTTCAAAAAGGCTTTTTAACAACTGAAAGCAGCAAGGAAAGCTTTGGTAACAAAGACCAAAAAAGATCAAAAAGACAATTTCAAGAAAGTATCAAATGACAACTTTGATGAAACAAAGAAGTAAATGGTCATAAAAAGCAATTTCGTTAAGCAAACAAAAAGGTCACCAAAAAGCAAAGTTAAAACCCAAAGATTGATAACAATCTTTCTTCTCTGATAACTCAGAGCAGCCAAGATTCCAATCAAGAAATCTTGCGTGCTTTTAGAAAAAAGATGATGATGCTTGCAAACAGAAAACAAGACCAATACTCCTTATAATCAGAGAGAAATCGTAGTAAGACGCTTGTTGTAACACAGACAACTAATACTGGCAAAAATGATTGTTTCAAAGCGACTCAAAACACCAGACAAACTTCAGAGACACACAAATTTTTAAATCCTGAAAGTTGGAAGATATACGTGACTGTACTTAGTGCATATTGTGTGTATACGCTACTGTGCCTGAGGAAACCTGCGTATACGCGGGTTTTCTTCATGAAACTAGCATTTATACGCTTCTGTAACTAAGGAAACAAGCGTATATATAATGTTTTAAGAAAAATAAAAAACAAACTGAAGAAACTGGCAAAACTCAGAAGTAAAGAACAGACCAGACAAAAACAGTAAACCAGCAAGCAACTGAGCCCTGATAGGCTTGACAAACACCCAAACTAGGAACAACAAGAGTTTTGTCCCCAGCGGAGTCGCCAATTCTGTTGAGGGATTTTATCCCCTAGGGCTTTTGGGTGGGAACCCTAGCAGACTGAAAGTTGTCTAAACAAAGAAACATGCATACACACAACCATTATACTAGCAAAACTAATTCTAAAGTAATAAGGACGTACCTCAGGTCCTACGTTCGGGTAGTTCCTCAAGGGTCCAAACCCTTCTTCACGTCCCTTTCGCTCCTTTTCCCTGCAAAACCAACAATTCCAAAGAATGCAACAGTATATGGAGAAAGATTTATACAAAAATCATCTTTATGTTATAAAAGAAGGAAGTTAGTTATGAACTTTTAAACATCCATTGATACATGAAATTCAAACATGAACATCATAAACATAAAGAAGAAGCATATCGGGAACCAAGACGCGTTTCTTTATTATAGACAAATAGAAAGTACAAAAGGAGTAATATCACCTGAGCAGCCTTTCGCAGGCTCCAAGCACAGCTTCCTTCCGGATCCGTCCCGCCTCAAGCCTCTAGAATATCTCCTTCCAAGACTCACTCCATGATGCCATAACTAAGGGATGAACATCAAATCACAAGGAAACAAGGGTTTCCTGTACAAATGGGGGAAGTGCAGAAGGCACAAGCGTCTTCAGACCTGGTCAGGGGAAAATCTCAGTATAATAACCTTTCTCTCTGTTCCCTCCTCCTTTAGGCCTTCCCTTTGATGTTTTTTATACCAATTCCAAGGTAGTTTTTTAGTTAGGAATTGGTTGGGAACAATTGGGGCCACGGGAACTAACATGTGATCAATAGGTAAAACCCACGATCTCCACCCGAAAATAAGGAGTTTTATATTTTTTTGAGTGTTTTAATACATATACGTGGGTTAGGTATATATGGACCCGTGTATACACGTGTTTAACTCAGGGCAATGTCGCGTACAGGGAATAAAACACTGTTTTTTAAATTTGGGACCAGATCTGGAAGGAGGGGTTGCCCTAGGCCATGAGTGTAGCATCACAAACCATAATAGTGAGATTTGGAGCTATAACATAGATTACAGCTGAACAAATTGCAAAGTTGTTCTTTTAGCATGTATGGGTTCATTTTGGATTACCCACTTCCATAATATCTGATCGAGATACCTGATTTGTTGGGAAATTTTTGTCAAGCTTGTGGGAATTGATGGACACCAGGCTAACGAAAAGGATGACTTTTCATCCACAAACAAATGGCCAAACGAAAGCGGTCAACAGGACAATGATCCATTTTCTCAGAGGTTATTGCAGCAAGCATCCCAAACTTTGGGATGAACATTTATGCTATGTGCATCATGCTTACAACCGAGCTAAACATTCTTCTACCCAAAGATCTCGTTTCGAGACCTGTTTTGGTTTCACACCAAGGTCTCCCTTGGATTTTGTCTTTGGTAAAGACATAGCAGTTGATGAACACAGTGATGTGGACAAGGAAACCAAGTTCATTGAACAAATCCAAGAGATTCACCAGGCAGTACAGGAATAGCTGGAAAAGAGCCAAGCCAAGTACAAGGCAAGGCATGACAAGCATTGGATGGAGCATAGTTTCCAAGTTGGTGACCAAGTCTTGTTGTATATCAGCAAAGAAAGGATGTAAGGTGAAGGTAAGAAGCTTAAGCCAATAAGGTATGGACCTTTCAAGATACTTTAGAAAATTGGTGAAAATGCTTTTCGCCTTGATCTACCAACTTACATGCACATCTACTCAGTTGTTAATGTAGACAGCTTGAGACTATTTGAACCTTCATTAATTGAAGATCCCGAAGAGCAAAGTCAGTTGCCTTCTATTGATGATCTGTTACCTGCATATCTTAATGAGTTGCAAGAAGATGCAGTTCAGGACAGGAAGGTAAGAACTACATGTAGAGGTGACATTGAGTACCTTAGGATCAGACTCAAAGGTTCAAAGCCAAGTAGTGCAAAATGCATAGAAATTGAGCAAGCAAGGAAGCAATACCATCACTTGATTGATGCTTGATAGAAAACCAAATTTTGGTGGTCTAAAAGCTTTGTCAGTGGGAAGGCCATGGTCTGAGTTGGATCTTAAAACTCTTTAAGTTTTCATGACTCTTTCAATTATGCTAAAAGATTCAAGTCCTAGAAAAGATCAAAGCTATCAGAAGGAATCCTCATAACAATTGTAGTTGTGGTTAGAGCGGAGCAACGAGGACCCTTGATTGAGCGCGTGGACCGTTGGCCCATGGTAAAGTGCAATGGCACGAAACTGACAAAACCAGAGGCTAGATAAAAAACAGAGGTTGATTCTGATACGCGATTAGAGATAAAGGAAAGCTTAGAATGCTCGGACCCGAAAATGATATAAAACTTAGAAAACTAACTATTTCGGTTCCGTAGCATGGATTCCTCAAAACCGGTAGGATATTAGAAGGCTTCGAGGCAGTAAGCAGTTTTGAATGAGTCCCGCCCGATGCCACACATCGAGCGACACGTATTAGGTAGAAGAGAGAGAAAACCGCCCACATCAGACGGTAAACATCGTTTGAGTTGTCCGCCCGATATGAAGGATGGCCGTAGGATCTGGGGGGTCCAGATCGATGGTGGAGATACGTCCCGATGACCTACCAGATTTGACAAGTCAAAAAGCAAGATGACAGGGATTTGATGTTCGACGTGGATAATGAGTTGGCAAACGATTCATGTTTGTGGGCGATCTTGAAGCAAATAGATTTAATGACCATTCGAGTATGATTCAGGGAATCTAACACCCAGTTCGTTAGCAAGCAGGTGGCCACCTCCCTACGAGGTGTTACCTAGTGATGATGATGCAGAGTAGAGGAATTCGAATGGACAGAGGAAAGGAAACTAGAAGGCTGGGAAGCGAAAACAAGCAGTCGAAGAGTAGAATGGATTTATAACCATGAAATGACAGAAGCAAAAATACATGGAGGTAGACATCGAAGAGACATATAAATCCAATAGCAGAGAACAGAGTGTAGAAGCTGAGCTAACCTGAAGGCAACATTGAGCCAAACAGAGCTAGAAAGAGTCAGAGAGTCTGTGTACTCCATTGAAGGCTTGAGAAGTTCAAGGAAGCTTTTCAACATAGATATGTCATACTATTGTGACCCTCAGAGGTCAAGTTCAGTAAGGAGAGTCTGTGCACTCCATTCCTACTGACTTCATTCTATTATTGAGACTCAAATCGAGCTCACTATTGTAAAAACTCTGCTTGAAAACATAATAGAGAGGCCATCACTGAAAGGTTGGACCAGGAGACGTAGCCCAAGAGCATTGGGTGAACTCTTTATTAAACTTGTTTTGTTTACATGTTTAACTGTTATGTTTTCTTTGATTGCCTCAATGTCTATGTATTCCAGTAATCTTATCGATCCATTGCATAAGTAACATAGGTACCTCCATGCACATGAGTCTGTAATACCTTTCATTCTTTATCCTAGATAAAGTCCAGATCATATTAAGACAATCTTTCTCACAATGTGAGGTTGGACCATGGTTGACCATGGATGATCATGGTTTTCACAATGTGACGCTAGACCAAGGGATTGATAAATCGAAGGGATATGAGCACTTCAATTGATAAACCCAAGGGATTGATAGTATAAACCCAAGGGATTAATTCTAAAACCCCAAGTTATTATAAAACTAAGGGAATAATATTAAACCCAAGGTATATAAACCCTAAGATAAATATTATAAACCCAAGGGATTAATATTAAAAAGCTAAGGGATTATAGACCTAAGGGAATAATATTATAAACCCAAGGGATTAATATTATAAACCCAATGGATTAATATTATAAACCCAATGTATATAAACCCTAAGATAAATATTATAAACCCAAGGAAATAATAAACCCAAGAGATTAATATTAAAAACCCAAGGGATTATAAACCCAAGGGAATAATATTAAACCCAGTGGGTAAATATTATAAACCCTAAGATAAATATTGTAAAGGTATTGGACCATGGTTGATCATAAATGATTTTCATATTGACACAATATTTGTCACAATGCGACATTGGACAATGGTTGGCCATGGTTTATTTTCATATTGAAGCAATCTTTGTCACAATGCGACGTTAGACCATGGTTCTCACAATGTGACGTTGGACCAAGAGACAATATTTATCACAATGTGACCATGGATGACAATGATTTATTTTGATATTTAGAAAAGCCTATTATAAACCTATATAAACCCCAAGATAAATATTATAGACCCAAAAATAGACATAGTTGACCATGGTTGACCACAAATGAATTTTATAGTGACATAATCTTTGTCATAATGCGGCGTTGGACTATGGTTGACCATGATTGGCTTTCATATTGAGACAACCTTTGGCACAATGCAACATTGGAAAATGGTTGGACAATGGTTGGACAATGGTTGGCCATGGTTGACCATGGTTTATTTTCATATTGAGACAATCTTTGTCACAATATGATGTTGGACCATGGTTGTCACAATGTGACGTTTGACCAAGACACAATATTCATCACAATGTGACCATAAACCCCATAATAAACATGGTTTACCATGGTTGATTTTCATATTGAGATAATTTTTCTCGTAATGTGACGTTGGACCATGGTCACAATGTGATGCTGCACCAAGGGATTGATATACCTAGGGGATATGAACACTTTCATTGATAAACCCAAGGGATTGATAGTATAAACCCAAGGGATTAATTCTAAAACCCCAAGGTATTATAAATCCAAGGGAATAATATTAAACCCAAGAGAATAATATGATAAACCCAAGGGATTAATATTATAAACCCAAGGTATATAAACCCTAAGGTAAATATTATAAACCCAAGGGAATAATATTAAACCCAAGAGATATATATTATAAATCCAAGGTATATAAACCCTAAAATAAATAATATAAAGGTATTGGACCATGGTTTATCATGGTTGATTTTCATATTGAGATAATCTTGTCACAATGTGACATTGGACCATGGTTGACTGTGAATGATTTTCATATTGAGGTATATAAACTCTAAGATAAATATTATAAAAGCCAAAATAAACATGGTTGATCATGGTTGACCATAGATGATTTTCATATTGACACAATGCTACGTTGGACTATGGTTGATCATGATTGATTTTCATATTGGGACAACCTTTGGAAAAATGCGACGTTGGACAATGGTTGGTCGTGGTTGACCATGGTTGATTTTCATATTGAGACAAACTTTGTCACAATACGATGTTGGACCATGGTTGACCATGATTGAGTTTATAAAACATGGTTGACAATGATCAATATTATAAACCCAAGGGAATAATAAACCCTAGGGATTGATATTATAAACCCAAGGGAATAATAAACCCTAGGGATTAATACTAATTACCCAATGTATTATAAACCTAAGGGAATAATATTAAACCCTAGGAATATGAAACCTTAGATTAATAAAAAAAGCAATAGATATTATAAACCCAAGGGGATAATAAATCTAAGGGCATAATATTAAACCCAAGGGACTAGTATTTTAAACGCAACATATACAAACCCTAAGATAAATATTATAAACACTAAAATAGACATGGTTGAGCATGGTTGATTTCCATATTGAGACAATCTTTGTCAGAATGTGATGTTGAACCATGGTCGACCATGCTTAATCGTGCTTGATTTTCATATCAAGACAATCTTTGTCACAATGTGACATTCGACCATGGTTGACTATGATTATAATATTGAAACATTCTTTGTCATAATGCAACATTGGACCATGGTTGAGACAATGATTGATTTTCATATTGAGACAATCTTTGCCACAATATGACATAGGAGCATGGCTAACCATGATTAGCCATGGTTGACCATGATGGATTTTATAAAATATGGTTGACGATGGTTGACCATGATTGAATTTATAAAACATGGTTGACCATGATCGATATTATAAATCCAAGGGAGTAATAAATCCTAGGGATTAATACTAAAAACACAAGGGATTATAAACTTAAGGGAATGTTGTTAAACCATAGGAATATGGACCCTTAGATTAATAAACCCAAGGGATTAATATTATAAACCCAAGGTATATAAACACTAAGAGAAATATTATAAACCCTAAAATAAACTTGGTTGACCATGGTTTACCATGGTGGATTTCCATATTGAGAAAATCCTTGTCACAATGCAACGTTGGACCATGGTTGACCATTTTTTACCATGATTGATTTTCATAAGACAATCTTTGTCACCATGTGACATTCGACCATGGTTGACAATGAATGATTTTCATATTGAGACAATCATTGTCACAATGCAACATTTGACCATAGTTGATCATGGTTGACAATGATTGGCTCTGATTAACCATGGTTGACCATGATTGATATTATAAACCCAAGGGAATAATACTAAACTCAAGGTACCAATATTATGAACCTAAGGTATATAAACCCTAAGATAAATATTATAAACACTAAATTAAACATGGCTGACCATGGTTTGTTTTCATATTGAGACAATCCTTGTCACAATGCAACATTGGACCACGGTCAACCATGCTTAACCGTGGCTGATTTCATATCAAGACAATCTTTATCACAATGTGACATTTGACCATTGTTGACCATGATTGACCATGGATGACAATGTTTGATTTTATAAAACATGGTTGAACATGGTTGACCAAGGTCATCATTGACCATGTTTGACAATGGTTGACCATGATTATCATATTGAGACAATATTTGTCATAATGTGACGTTTGACCATGGTTGAGACAATCATTAACTTTCATATTAAGACAATCTTTGTCACAATGCCACACTAGATAATGGTTGACCATGACTGATTTTATAAAATATTGTTGACCATGGTTGATTTTCATATTATACAAGCTTTGTCACAATGAGACGATCAACCATGGTTGACCATGATTGACCATGGTTGACTTTCATATCCAGACAATCTTTGACACAATGAGATGATCAACCATTGTTGTTGACCATGATTGACCATGTTTGACTAAAGATTACTATGAATGAACAATGTTGATTATCATTGAGTATGATACACATATAGTTGATTAACATTGACCATAGTTGACTATTTATTATTATTATTATTATTAAATCTTATATTCTAAACCTAGTATTAAAAACTCTAATAAGTAAAAC
>APFE030582608.1:256082-268620 GCA_000404065.3 Pinus taeda | reverse complement strand
TTAAGATTTAGTGATTTCTTTGATGATTCAGTGATTAAGTGATTTGATACCGTGACTGATTTTAGTATTGGGATTAAATGATGATAGTGGGTCCAATATGAAAATATAATGAAAAGTTTCCTATAGGTTTGATATTTTGGGTCAAGTGGATCTAGTATGAAATATTGTGAAATGTGGTCCACAAAGGTGCTAAGGGTTAGAGCCTTCAGTGAGGAAGTCGAAGCTTCCTTCCATTTGTAGCTGGCAAATCTGATTAGGAGGTTGGAGCTACCTTCTGGTAGGTGCCGATAAACGAGATCAAATGGTTGGATCTCACTTCTAGTGGGTGCTTGTTATAGCACCATTTACCACTCTTGGTAGATTTGATGCTCTAGTTATGGCCTAGGGCAACCCTTCCTTTCCAAGCTTGGTCCAAATTCTAAAAAACAGTGTTTTATTTCCCATACACTACTTTGCCCTATGTTAAAGGCGTGTACATGTGGGTCAGTATATACCCAACCCGTATATATGTGTTAAAACATTTAAAAATAATAAATCTCCTTAAACTAGGGTGGCGTTTACAAGTTTTACCTGTTACTCACCTACTACAGCCCGTGGCCCAACTGTTTCCCAACTGAAAAAAACGAATTTGGAAAAGTATAAATAAACCTCCATGGGAAGGCCTAAGGAGGAGAAGAGATGAGATATTGATATTATAGTTGATTGATACTTGATCAAGTCTAAAGATATCCCTATGCCTCCTGCACTCCCCAAGTTATAGGAAAACTTTGTTTCCTCTTTTGAGATGTCCTTCATCCTTCTTATGACATCCTTGTGTGTATTGATGGAGGAAGATTGTTGAGGGAGGGATAGGACGAATCCAGAGGATGGTTCCACTTGGAGCTGGAGGAAGATTTAGGTTGTAGTTTTCCACCTGTCATTTAGCTTACATCAATAAATAAATTTTGTTATGTTCCTGATATTTATCGTGTTTATGCATTGATCCATGTTGTGATTTTCTTATAAATCTTATATTTAAATAAGTAATTGTTCATTTTATTATATGATCTAACATGTATATCATGAACATGCTTTCTATTACTGTTGTTGCATATGATTTTCTTGGATAATTTATAGGTCTTAAAGGCATCAAAAGAAGTAGAGGGTTTGAACCCTGTGGGATCGATCCAAATGTAGGACATCCAGGTAATGCCACTTCTTCCCAGTTTAGTAGTTTAAGCATTTAAATTGTTTGCCTATGCATTTCTTACTGTTGTATGCCCTCCACTATGTTGGGGCTTTCAACCCAAGTCCTTAGGGTGTTCCGACCCGGAACAATGCTGGAGAACGAGAGAAGGTTGTAACCTTTTGCAAGTGGGTGCCTACATATTGGTATGAGTCTGCACTAGTACAAGATTGTAATATGTTTTCATTTATAACAAGATAAAGACAAAGATGACGACAACAATGATTTTCTCCTACATTGGGTTTCCACCTAAAAATCTTGGTGTCCTCATGTGTTGTTGTATTGCTTATGTGTGATGGTTTATTCTATTCTTACCACTCATGTTTACTGTTTAATTAAAGGTTAATGAAGTAATGATACCCTGGTTAAAGTATAACAAATGATGAAATGTATGAAAAGATAATTAACTGGATATACGTTGTTTTCCTTCATCATAGTCAGGTACATACGCTGGTTTACTTAATGAAAGTAGCATACTTAAATTAGAATAAGAAATTGAAAGGTTTAAGTGAGTTTTAAAACATTGATTCACTGTTGATTCAAAAGAAGACAGGTTAGAAGAAATTTTTGATCTTAGAAGAAAACTTGATCTTTCTTTGAAAAAGATTACTAATATTAAATATAGTTTGCAAGCATATGATAACAAGGATCATATTAATATTGCTTTAGAATCTAAACAATATTTTGATTGTCTTGAAGCTGAGATCGTCTCTCTAAGAGAAAATCTTGAAAAATCAGACAAGAGAAATGAAGAGCTACTTCAAGCATTTGAAGGAAAAGAGAATGGGTTGAAGGAAGAGATTCTCAATTTAAAGGAGAAAGTGGAAGAAGGAAGAAATGTTGAAGAAGGAATGAAGAAGAAATATCTAGAAAACAAAGAACAATACCAAAGAATGGAGGTTGAGGTTAATATTCTAAAAGGTAAATTAGAAGAAAAGGATAACATTTGAGATTTCAAGATAGTACTAATATTTTGGATAATATTCTTATTAGTCAAACGTCTCCCACCATTAAATCCAGTCTTGGTTTTCATGAAATTGTAAAAGGAGAATCTAGTTCATAGGCTTGTATAAGGATCTTGAAAGATAACATTATGAAATCTAGAATTCTTGTCAAAGAGATAAGAGGTCAACCAGATCAACATCCAAAGAAGATGAATTTTAAAAAGAAATAAAATGCTCCCAATAATAGAGACTTTAATCGATTCTCTCATCTAATCAATAATGTTGAATTCTTTATATTTCATAATTATTGACATGTTGTATCCAATTGCAGAAACAAATTGTTTCAATCTCAAGAAAATAACCGCTCCACTAGAAGATCATCAACTCCTAGGTACTCGAGTTTCTTTAAGGGATATTGTATTTCTTGCAACATATTTATTCACAAATCTATTGATTGCAATAGAAGGAATATGAGACAAAAATATTATGATTCCTTTGCTCCCTTTTCTGGTCATATAATATGTTATGCTTATAACAAATTTGGGCATGTAGCAAAATAATGTAGGAACAAATCAATGAATTGCCAAAGAAAACATGGAAAACAATCAGACATAGTCAAAAGACTTGAGAAAGATGGATCCACCAAAATTTCTCATAATAAGCAAAAAGAAGAAGAACAAATAAGGTGTGTTATTTCTATCTGTTCGTTTGAATATGAAGAAAAATGGTACATAGACAATGAATTATCTCATCACATGACTAGAGATAAGAGTAAGATGGAGCCTCTCAAGAAAAACCAAGATGGTAAAGTTATTCTTGGAAATAGTGCTCCAACAAAAGTTATGAGAGAAGGTAGAGCCATAATTAATAAACATAGAAGAGCAGTTGATACTTTATTAGTCCAATGGCAGATCAAGGAGATATAATTGTGTTTACATCAACAAAATGAAAGGTTATGGATGAAGAAACTGGAAAAGTCATAGTAAGGGGATACAAACATCCAGACAGATTATACGTGTTTAAAGAAATGAATTCTCACATACATGAGGAGGATTCAGACTCAGGGTAAAATTAGATAGTCTCTACTACAATACATTGTTCTTAAAATAATACTTCACACAATGACTGCAGAAGTGATGTGAGGTACATAACCTCATGAAGATTAGGAGATGATTATAAGGTCCTTAGGACCAATGATTTATGATCTCAAGGGGATCTATACATATTCTTTGATGATAATTCCCATGTTGATTTGATATTCATGTTGTTTACATTACTGATAGTGCATTTGATGTAGTAACAATGAACATGAACATACAATATAGGCTTAGGGGAAGCTGTGGTTATGAAAATTCAACATTTTAATTTCTATATGCAGATCTCCTGAAGGAAAGTCGCATACATACACAATTTTTGATCTAGACAGTCATGTATGTTTCTTTGAGATGAAGAAACAATGGGATAGACTCAAGGAGAGGTTATGATATGCTTTAGTTAGTTATTATTTGGATTTCTAGTTCTGACATTGGTTGGTTACGGTCTGTTGATGCTCAAATACTACTTAGAAATGGTGCTGACTTATGATTGTTTTTTAGTTGTTGCAATATGGCATTGTTGATTTGGTTCTTTTGATGGATTTTCTATTTGATGAAGATGGATATGATCAGACTTGATAGTGAATAGTTGGCATAGGTTCAGGGGAAAATTCTCTATGCTTCTAATAGTGCATTGTTGGCATTATGTTTTCTTGAGAATTCCTAGTTGCATAATGGTGTTCATGAAAAATATATATCATTGATGATGTTGTTGAAGACACATATGTTGTTGAAGTTTTGATATACTGCTTAAGTTGCACTAAGTAAAGTTGATTCTACATAATACACATGATAAAGAATATGTGCATGCTATAGTTAATGACTCACTCACTACTAGTTGACATTTATATGTTATTTTCATTATGCCTTATATAATGCACAAGGTACATTTGGTGAAGTTATGGATGACACCTACATTTTTCTTCAGTTGCATAGTTGTTATGATTAGATTTATGATTCCCTTTTCTTTCACACTTGGTAATGATGTATGAACATAATATGCTACATATGGTTTGTTGCTTGAGGATTGTGGCTCTTTGTATGTAAAACATGTTGATCCATATGATATGAGATCAAGAATATGGGTTACTAACAAAGCTTGAGTGCAGAGTCTTATGCTTGGTTGATGATGATGAGTTCATATTGCTATCTCTATGTCATAAGTTATCAATGATGGATGGTTACTTGAGTTGCATATTGGTGAAATTGTTTATGGTGTGATATTTATTATCGCATGAAGATAATGTTCCAAGAGAATGATATTTCTTCCTATGAATTATAACTCCTCATACATGAAGAAAAAGCAGGGTACATGAATACAAGAGGTTGGTTATTGATATACTTATGCTATAACTGCTTGATGCTTGAAAGATTTGGTGACATGGTGATGTCGATGAAGATTGATGCTACATTGTCTTATCTTACTTTCTTGGTTCTCACATATTTTTTTGATGCATGAAGAGATATGTTGTTGCATTGCAAAAGTATATTTTTGATGTATGTGGATTATGGATCTTAGGGAAAGAGCGAGTTGACCTTGATGAGGTCAAGTGGATGAGTTGATAAAATATCTCTATAGAACAATCTTTTGTCGCTCCAATTTGGTATTGCAGCATACTCGGCCACAAGATGATGATATTGAAGCTACACTGTGTTATCTTGCATGTTGATGATGAGAATGTGCATGATGTTGTTCATGTTGCTACTTTGTTCTTGCTACCTCATGGTTGAGGTCCTTGTCTTTGGTTATAAATGTAATATCTGTCTCTTAATGTAAAGGTCATGTAAATACCCATGATGTAATCATTGTAATATTTAGTCATGTTTGGACTATTTGGGTCAAGTTAATTATGTATGTAATCCCATTATTTTGGGAATTTGATGTAAAGTTGAATCAAATATGTAACCCCATTGTATTGGGTGATTGATGTAAGCATGAGTCCTTGGTGATATGAAAGGTAATATTTGTTTGAGTCATAGAGTCATGTACTTCATTGAAAATATTCCAGAAATTCAACATATGCTCAGGGGGAGCATGGTCAATGTTCATATTCATCATATCAGACCTGCAATGACCCTCTCTATAAAGGGAGAAAGAAGTCTTTATTCAAAATTGGTCAGCCCTTTGCCCTTGATGTCAAAGGGGGATAGTAGCTTGGTGTTTGGAAAAGGGTTCTTGGAGTGAAGCTTGGTGTGCTCACAAATGTCCTTGCAAGTATTTACAGATAGTGGTAACCAAACATCAATGTGGTTGCCATCAAGTGCAAGGGGGAAGTTATTGGCATTATGACTAATGTGTTGTCCTTGATGGCAACCTACTTGATAAATACGTCAACATGATGGTTAAGCAGATGCCATGAGAGAGATAGACAAATGAATATTAGTTTAGAGACAAAGGAAAGATAAAGGTGAATTTATGGAAGTATATGCAAGTCATGTGAAAAAAAGCCACATACATACATAGGTATGATCAAGAGGAATTACATACAGTTTCCGCACCATGGTATTATGAATACCAGGGGTATTTACCATGGTATTGGGCCATAGTAATGAGTGCGACAATATATATTTGATCCTCTCAAAGAATACCATTAACATTACTAAGGGATTGGACTAAGGTATTGGGTAAGGCTTATACTATATAAGGAGATGGAGATCAAGTGCCAGAGTGTGCATCTGATGGATTATTTGTGAATGACTTGATATAAAATATTTATGCACCAGGGAGCATGGAGATGAATCATATCTAATAGATATGAAATGGCCACATATTGAATAATCTATTTATGTTTTGATAGACTTGTGATGATGATATTATGATGTGTGTCTGTAACCTTTTGCATGCCAAGATTTGGGTTTGACAGATGTTGTGTTGTAGTGAAGGTATGACTCAACGATTATAAATTTGTACATGGATTTTCCATTGAGAAGTCATGTACATATGTGGATCTGCTTCTGGGTAGTCACCTATATATTCTAGAGTATGGAAAAATTGGTATACAGGTGTGGTGAATGATAAGCACATACATATGCAGATATGCTTTATAAGAGTCGCATACATATGCTAGGGTTTTGTAGTATGAGCTGTTAATGGTGTTTGATCAGTTCTGTTATGTGCGTTGCCGGCTGTTAATGATGTCTCTCTCATGATAATTTGTGTTTGATAGTTCTGGTTGGGTTGAATTGTTTATGGAATGATATGTTGACTAGATATTATGCCACTGTGTGATGATCTGTATCTGTTTTAGTGATATGTGATGGGTTCAATATGTGATTCAGTGGTTGATTCAGTGTGATAGTGATTTAGACTCAGTTGTTCAGTATTTTGCGATTTGTATATAGGTCCTCATAAGGAGAAGCACATACATATGTAGGTATGACTCAAAAAAATAACGCATATATTATGGCATATGGTTGATCAAGGTTTGTAGTAACAACAGTTGGTTTATATGATGGGTAACAATGTTTGGCTTATTGATGAGAAGTTGTTGATTGAAATGATCTATCATGATTTAGTTTGATCTAGTTGTATTGATTGATTAATATTTAGTGATTGCTTCGATGATTCAGTGATTAAGTGATTTGATAAAGTGATTTGTTTTAGTATTGTTATTCGGTGTTGGGCTTAAATGATGATAGTGGGTCAAGTTTGAAAATATGATGAAAAGTGGCCTATAGGTTTGATTTTTTGGGTCAGGTGGATCTAGTATGAAATATGATGAAACATGGTCCATAGAGGTGTTGAGGGTTGGAGCCTTCAGTGAGGAAGTCGAAGCTTCCTTTCAGTGGTAGCTAGAAAATATGATTAGGGGGTTGGGGCTCCCTTCTAGTGGGTGTTGGGGAATGAGAGAATGTTGTAGTCTTCTGCAGGTGGGTGCCTTCGTACTAGTATGAGTATGTGCCAATACACGATTGTAAGATATTTTCCTTTATAATAAGATGAAGATAAAGATGATGGCATCAATGGTTTTCTCCCACATTGGGTTTCCACCTAAAAATCCTAGTGTCCTCATGTGTTTTTGTATTTCTTATGTGTGATGGTTTATTCTGTTCTTACTTCTCATGGTTGCTATTTAATTAAAGGCTAAGGAAGTAATGATAAACTCTTTAAAGTAGAAAATATGATGAAATGTATGAAAATATAGTTAACTAGATATACGATATTTTCCTTCATCATAGTTGCGTACATACATTGGTTTACTTAATGACAATAGTGTATAGAAATCTGAATAAGAAATTGAAAGGTTTAAGTGGATTTTAAGATACTGATTCGCCCCCTAGATTCATGAATTCATCTGCCCAGATAGTGATAGTCTTCAAAGAGTTTATTTGTTGCTAGCATTGTGGTGTAATATAAAATTTTAATTTAATATTTTAACATATTATTATTATTGGAGTTGCAATATAATGAAACCCTATAAACAAACTTAGTACTATGCAAAGGCACACATAAATGGTTTATTCTTTTGTAGCTCATAACCCTCACCATAAAATTATAATTTAATATAAGGGTTTTAAAAAGTCAATACACATATAGGTTTTAGTGTGTTTTCCCTAAAACATGAGGTTTCTTGAATTCTTATCACATCCTTGAACCTAAAATTAATTTTTAATATAGGGGTTTTAAAAGCTCAATGCATGTATAGGTTATAATGTTTTTAAACTAAAATATGTAGCTAGTTAAATTTTTCACAAATCACATCTTTGACCCTTAAATTATAATTTAATATATGAGTTTTAAAAACTCAATACACATATACCTTATAGTGTTTTTTACATGAAACATGTGATTGGTTAAGCATTGACCCTAAAATTATAATTTAATATAAGAGTTTTAGAAAATCAATACACATATAGCTTGTATTGTTTTTTACATGAAACATGCAGCTAAAGTACAAGTTTTGAAACACCAAACATTGTACGAGTTTTGTTAACAAACTTGTCCCTCCACCACCTACAAAATGTTTTACAATTATGTTACCAAAATTTCCCCCCCACCACCTACAACTCTTGTATGAATTCTATTACCAAACTTGTCCCTTCACCACCTACCTCCAAATTTGTTAGAATGCTTGGTTTAATTTTTTTAATTCATTTATTTGAATAAAAGTAAAATTCATTGAAATTTTATGCCTTTAAATAGGTTACACTAGAGCACTTAATTACAATAATAAATTGAAATATATTTATTTAAGTGATTGAAGACTTCCATAGTTATTCATATTGTTATTGGGGACCAAAGAGTTTAGTAATTAAACTAATGCTAAAGAGCTAATTTATAAGATAAAAGAATTTAGATATTTATTGGATTAATAGTAAAAAAATGATAAGTTAAATTAGAAATCACAAATTCTACACAATGCTAATCTAGAAATTCCCAACAAACCCAATTATTTTTATTTTATTTTGTAAAACAAAATGTTTTAATTTACAAAATTTAAAAATAAGATCAAATTATATTAACTATATAATATTATTCAAGAAAAATAATTCCAATGAAGAAGCATTCTATGCTTATTGAACCATTAAGTGTGTTTTATCATTAATAGATGAACCATTAATGAGTTGGTTCAAAAACAAGGGACTATATATTGTAAGATGCTAATTCAAATTATATAATATATAATATACTTTCCAAAAAAATAATTTCCAATGAAAAAGCATTCTACTCTCTTTGAACCATTAAGTGTGTTTTATCATTAAACCAAGATGAAACATAATGAGTGGTTCAAAACAAGTGGACTAGGGGAGGGATGCCATTACCTGTGCACCCTCCCTGCCACGTCGCCTACTGCGACATGAACCCACGTGAAGTTAGTACAACACATGTCCAACGTGGAGGTCCACGTGTTGGGCATTGTGTCATCACCTTAAAACACCTTTCTGCACTATGTTGAGGGTTCATTATGCGTCATTTGTGCAATGTTCATTTTTCCCTTTGTTTTTCTATTCAGGTCCTATTGTTCAGCAAAGCCCTCCACTGAAGATGGCATAGGACGGCCCTAGAACCTGCATGCTTTATCCTCTAACCAAGAGCTGATGTCTGCCATTGTTCAAGGTTACACATCCATGGTTGGAACAGGGTTTCTAGCTTTCTTGTGGTTTTCTGCCTGGATTTGTTGGTGATTCTAGACCGCCGATGGTTTAAGGTTTCTTTGGTGGTGGTTTAATTCGCAGTTTTTGTCATTTAGGGAGGAGCCAGATGTAGTTTTAGCGAGTTCGAGGTCGAAGGTTGTTTTAACGGGTAATTACATGTTTTGTTCATTTTTTCTATTGTCTAATGGCTTATTTCCAACTCATTGTAGGTGTGGCGAGCTCCGGAGAAGGTCTGGCGAAGGTGTGGTGAGCTCCGGAGAAGGTCTGGTGAAGGTGTGGTGACTATCCATGGCCTCTATCCAGTAGGATTTTAATCCTACCAACTATTTCTATGTGTTTTTCAACACAAAACACCTTATTGGAATTTTTGTTAACTTTGCATGGCAGGTTTTGAGGGTTTAGGGTTTTTCATGTTAGGGGTTTAGGGTTTTGTAGGTTAGGGGTTTAGGGTTTAGTGTATTTAACTCATTCTTTTCTTTCTTTGGTCTCTTGGTCTTTGAATTTAGATTTAAATGAGGGTTTTGTTCTTTCTTTTGTTTTCTTTAAAACCTTTGAACCTTTGATTGTCAATGGTGACATATCTCTGTGTATAAGGTTTCTATTTTCTAACTGCATTCTTTGTTTCTCTGTTCTCTGGCTTTGAAAAATTTTGGAATCCCTGTATGCTTCTCATGATTCGCAGGCTCCAAATAGAAAAGGGCATTTGGGTTTAGATCACACCCTTGCAAATATAGCATAATTTTTTGTTAATGTACACTATGAAGGTTTTGGTGCCAAAATAGTTTATATGGAAAGGGGCATTTGGGTATAGATCATCGCCTGGCAAATATAGAAAATTTTCCCTATGCTGTTAAGATTTTGGTGTCAAATTGAGATAAATGGTTAACTTCATACTGATATAAGCTCTAACCTTTGAAGATGAGCCATGGCTTTTCTGTCAAATTGAGGTAATGGTTAACTTCATACTGATATAAGCCCTAATCCTCAAAGATGAGCCAGGGTTTTTCATTATTGTTATATGATCCCTTTCCATGTCCACCACTGACCTAGGCACTGGTTCTCCTTATCCCTCTTCATTCAAGCCTCACCTCACATCCATTGCTAGCGCTGCATTCTAAAAGGCCAGGCCAATCAGAGTGACGCATCGTCTCACTTTATCAAAAGAATGGAGGGATCCCATGTTTTTGGTGAAATCATGTAGGCCTGTAAACATGGTTCCCCTCATCAAAACTGGAGCCCAACGATACCCAAATTGAAAATATAAAACCATAAACTCCTTGACAAAAGATAAATACAGAATATGTTTCTTCAGTAGTATGCATCTCACTGTCTTTGTGTAGCTTTGGGTTAGGGATTGAAGATTTATGCACAAATATTTCTAAACTTATCACTGAACAACAACGAATTTAGATCTCTGGCCCTCTAGTCAAATCTCAGTCCTTTGCTACTACTGCACAACACATAAACCTCTGACTTCTGTATGTATTTGACCTTCCTTAGAAAGTTCAAGACTATGCTGGATGAAACCTCCTCAGATAGATCGATACTCACACGATGCTTCTAGTGACTTCGACCTTCCTTAGGATATCAATTCTATGCTGGTCACAGACATAAGATTAGAGATAGATCCAAAAAAAACTTGATTGATGCATAAGAGGACTAGAAATTCCTCCTTGCCTATTAAATTTATGCTATTGCTCTCCCCGCAATTCCTATGTCTGGGCCTCTTTGTCCAGTTAGATTTTTGCAAAAAAAGAAAAAAGTTGTTCCTCGTGTGTAGACCTGCAAGTCCAATTTATAAATTTATATAGGCAATGTCTTCGATAGACATATGCTTGAATAGCTTTTGCCAATGTATATACACAAGGAAAAACAAGTGAGGGTGTTTATCACTGAAAGGAAAAGAGATGTGCGTAAAGGGTGCAGAATGAAAACAAATGCATTTTCTATAAGATGCCTTCCCTTTGCAGAAGCAATGCATTTTATCAAAAATAAAATCTACAATAAGACAAGTGACACAGAGGAACAAATGGATTCTACTCAAATCGAACAAGATAGTAGAGAATATGGTAGAATTCCAAAACTTTTCATTATGCCAGCAGCATTTATACCTTGCAAGGAAGACATACAGAAAGCTTATCGTATAGAGATGGTAGAGAAAAACAAATGGAATGCTATCTCATCTTTAAGTTTCTAACTATATTCTATCCTAAGATAGTGAAAGATCCATTTCTTGACATCTGCTTATTTGTGGAAGATTTCAATATAGATTTGTTAATAAAAAGAGCACTGGTCACAAAGGCTAGTCAAATTGAAAAGTTGTTTTATACAATGTATATAAGATATACCTCAGTTCTCATGAATGATTCATTTAATTTCATTAATTTGGTAATTGCATGCAGGACATTGAAAAGATCAAAGGTTTAGTGAATTTAACAATACATTGCATATCCTGAAAGTATGTGTAATTCATTGAGAATTCTTAAACTCTATTCCTTATGATCCTGAGAATCTTGTAATATTTCTACATTATAATAGACTATAGATGTTCCTTATAAAATGGATTTTGGCTACAATGTCGCACACATTATGAAATAAAACAACCTAGGTTGTAAGCCAAAATGTTTCTGTGACAAGAAAAAGATACAATCCCTCCAAAATCCACATCATAATGTGGTTAGAACCAAAAACATATAACACCCCTATTCTTTATGGCCCTGAGAATCTTGAGTGCCAAAACTCCCCGAGTTACCTTCTTGAGCTAGGTAGGTTGGCCTACCAGCCAAGGGTTTATTAGGAAATGGTTGATTACTGCCATATGATTGATTCCAATTTGCAACTTCTAACCATGGAGGTATTGAGTACCTATACCTCACATTTGCACTACTGACCCCTGCATTTAAGTGGAGGTGTGTAATGAGCATACAGAGAATTGACACCAACTCTGGTAGGAACAAGGCAAGTGGGTAAACCCTCAGTTTGATAGTGAGGCACTTGAATGTTTATGAGATCTTGGAATAATGGTGTATTATCTGCAATGGAGTCCAAAGAGTTTGAAATAATCCTGGTTTCATCAGCGATTCTTGTATTGTTGATCACCCCTTGTTCCTTTTCAAGCATTTGTTGTGCCTTTCGTTTTTCCTTTTCCTGTCTTGCCATTTGCTTTTGTTGGTCCTTAA
>APFE030582608.1:239690-256072 GCA_000404065.3 Pinus taeda | reverse complement strand
AGGAAATGGTTGATTACTGCCATATGATTGATTCCAATTTGCAACTTCTAACCATGGAGGTATTGAGTACCTATACCTCACATTTGCACTACTGACCCCTGCATTTAAGTGGAGGTGTGTAATGAGCATACAGAGAATTGACACCAACTCTGGTAGGAACAAGGCAAGTGGGTAAACCCTCAGTTTGATAGTGAGGCACTTGAATGTTTATGAGATCTTGGAATAATGGTGTATTATCTGCAATGGAGTCCAATGTGTTTGAAATAATCCTGGTTTCATCAGCTATTCTTGTATCATTGATCATCCCTTGTCCCTTTTCAAGAAATTGTTGTGCCTTTCATTTTTCCTTTTCCTGTCTTGCCATTTGTTTTTGTTGGTCCTTAACTTGCCTTGTTTTTTCTCTTTCAATTCTTTCATCTGCTCGATGTTGTGCTGCAACAATCCTTGCTGCTTTCTTCTCCTTGACTAGATCCTTCTTTTTCTGTTTTAATTCTTGCATTTCAAATTTCTTTTTTTCAGACTCAACTAACAGGTTTATATAGTCCTTTGAGGTGAGTAATTGAGAGCTTCGGCCCAGACAAAGACTACTCGGTGCACCTTGCTTTTTTTCATTGATACTCTCTCTACTGGTAGCTTTAGGAACCAACCAAGTGTCTTCTTGACCCCTCCACCTGCATGTCATTGCTTGGTACTTCCCTTTCAATATCTGTTGGAACTGATTGAACTATACCATTATCTTCATTTGATGCCTCATTATGTCCTTCATCTTCTTCCATTGATCTATTGTCCACAAAAAAACGAACAATTTCACTGTTCAATTCTACTGGTTGTGAGGGTGTGTTCATGCTTTCTTCATTGGTTGCTGAGACACTATGTGCATTCATATTGATCACTGCTTCTACTAGCCATGAAGGTGGGGTTAATTGGCTTGGCAATATCAATTGGTCATTGTTAACTACATGTTCAACAATGTCATTAACAATATCAGCAACAGGAGTTTCATGTTATTGAGTTGGTGGAACGATCTCCATGTTACTGCGAATTTGTTCATTGTTATATTGTGTTTCACATACTGTTTCATCATCTTCAGCATATAAGTGTCCTTGAGATAGGGAAATCATATTACCAGCTGCAACAACATCATCTTGGTCATCTACTTCTTGCACTTCAACACCTGTTTGGGCATTCCTTTCTTCCTAACCATCCACATGAAATGCTTGGCTACAACCAGTATCATGCATAAGAGCATCATAGTTCAGTGGCCAGATTCCTGTCCTCCTAAAGCCAGCCTTGATATTTGATGGCGTCAAAGCCCTTTTAAAAGCTTTACTTGCAAGCTCTCCTAGCTCGAACCTTTTCACCTCAACCCTTGGATTCTTTGCCATCCATGTAGCGTGCTCCAACCTGAAATAGTTCTTGAAAGGGCCAAACACACTAACATCAAGTGGTTGCAGTTTGTGAGTGGTATGAGTGGGCAATGTCAACAGGTCGATGCCTAAATTGTTTTCTTCCTTAATTGTTTGTACAACCATGTGGCTCCCATGGCCATCTGATATCAATAGGTGTCTATTATTAGGCGAGACACCACCTAGTACCGATGCAGCAAAGTGAAAAAGCTAACTTAGAAACAGTTCTTTAGTCATCCATGCATCGGGATGTGCAGCCATGCATGCACCTGGATCACAGTTCTGCATATAGTTTTTCAGTTGATTTTTACCTTTGAATAGATAAAATCCTGGGATTGAAGTACCAATTGCATTGGCACAACATAAAATAGTTATCCACTCCTTGCTCTTAGGAAAAATCTTTGGCACATTTCGGCTCCCTCTCTTGGCAATTACTCGTATGCCATAATTCCTCCCTACATGTAAACCTATTTCATCACAGTTCCATATATGGTCTGCTCCATAAGAATGTTTATCGTAAGCACTAGAAAGTGTTTCATAGAAATTTTGCACAACTACAGGGCACAAATTTAATGCTCTGTCTCTATCAAGGCCCTCAGTAGTACACAATACAAGTTTTGGATTCCCTTTTTTAAACTCAAACCACCATGATTTACTAGGAAACCCATCTTTGAATGGGTTTGGCCTCCCTTGATAGATTTGAGCAACTGTTGATTTAAGTTGTATCAACTCTAGCCCATGTCCCAATTGGGCCATCTCTTTACACCACTCAACCACCTCGGCCTCCTTCTCCTCAGTCATAACTGTAGGAGGCCCTCTATGTTTTGTATGAGTCAGTCCATTTATCCAATAATGTATTCATGAGGGAGGAATACCATGTTTTTTGCAGATGCCCAAACTGAGTATCCATTAAACTCTATGTCGTCAATTGCAGCTAAATTTGTTCTTTTGTCCATCCTCTTATAGCACTGATCTTTTTAGTTGAATTTTCCCCTTGGACTGTTGTTGATGGTGGTTCTGGGGCTAATGGTGTGTTAACATTAGTTGCCGTCACATGGTCATCCTCAACAATGTTCCCTGGTGCATTGTTGGCATTGACATCAGTTGTCCTATCCTCATCAGATGATGTGCATCGCAGCTGCGCACCCCTTGTCACTCTCCTGCCACTTCTCATTGTATGAGCAGTATAACTTCCTTTTGCATTAGATGCAACAACCTGTAAAATTATTGCATGCATTTAGACATTAGAATATTTGTAAATTATGCTTTCATACAAGGCAAAAATACTTCTACTTTATTATAGGAAATTATCAACATGTATGTTACAGGAAATTGAATTGCATTACTTCGTAGTCTCTCATTGAAAATTACAACTTTCTTTTGCCTCAGAAGATGGGCAGAAAGCTAGGAATAAGCAGGAGAAAAAGCCATTGCAAATTACAACTTTCTTTTGCCTCAGAAGATGGGCAGAAAGCTAGGAATAAGAAGGACAAAAAGCCAAGGAAAAGAAGAAGGCCTGTGACCAAAAAGTGAAAATATCCAAAGCTAGACAGACTTGATCCATGTAGCACAAAAACAAAACGATAGTCAACACCCATAATTTGCATGACACACACAACATTGGTTTCCAAGTGATAGATCAAGATTAAAGTAAAATCTTGTCCTAGGTCATTTGGAGGATAGACAACCAAAAGGCAAATTATCTTGAGTTTCTAGCTTAGTCAATTTTGATTATTACATTCGGATTCTCTCCATTGACCTTTGTTCACCTATTTGCATAGTGCTTTAGCTAAGGCATAAGAAAGTTAAATGTGCACATATATTTTGTTTCAAATATCATTTTCCATTTTTTTGATGTTTGGCATTGCCAAAAATCTCTCAGTATGCCAACTTCTCCATTGCAGTCCATGGCCACCATTTAGGCATAGTAATTAGTTTGGAAACTCAAACAAAATATGATCATATGCTCCAGAAGAGTGTTATGCCTGTCATAATCACAATAAGGCTGGGCATAAATTCTATGTTGGGAACAACTTGCAACTATGATCAGCCTTGGAATGGACTTATCGTCACTTTCAACATTATACAAAACAATATCTTTTAAACTACCACGTTATATCCACAATATTTTAAGTGGCTGATCCATAAGTATAAGTTTAGATCACCTGATGATCACATTGTTGGAGCTTGCTTTTCCTAACAACATGGAAATTAAGTCAATTACCTGCCTGTTCATCAGTTTAGAAACTTTTATATGGATATCTGCTAATGGGCTTCAAGTAGGATTCTATGATAGAAGTTGCAGTGCAGTTGAAGGCATTATTCAGCAATCAGTTTCCAAGGCTTTTGCTTAGAATTCCATTATAGCAACTAGGCTTATAAGGATGCATTTCCATGACTGCTTTGTTAATGTAAGGATAGGAACTAGCATACAGCCATGTATATCCAAGTTGCATGTTTCTAGTTATAAATGCACCCAAAATATTGTCTAAATTTAATGCATTTCTGCTATAAATTCAAGTTGTCAGTATCTAATTTATAAATGGATCCAAATATTGTCTATTTTAATGCATTATTGTATATAGTTGATAGTGAACACTATCCACTCAGTTACACAGCATTGAATGCTGCTATCAGTGGTGTATGGAGTCTGGACCATCAGATCTACCATCTATTCATATTAGACAGTTTACAGACCACTCTCATAGTGTTAAATTAGAAAGTTTACAAACCACTCTCATAGTGTTCAATGCTACTTAGCCAGATGGATAGTGTTTAATTAGAATTGATAAACTCATCCAAGTTGTAAAAGGTATCAGATAGTGTTCCTATAGAATTGGTAAACTCACCCAAGCTGTAGAAGGTATCTTGATAATTGATGCTTTTTAGTTGGCCTTTAGGCATAGAATTACTCTTCTTTTAAGGTTATGTCCGTTGTGATGTGCTTTAGGCTTAGAATTACTCTCTTGGTAAGATCATGTGTGTGGTGATTGTTTTTTTAAGAGTACGATAGATCAAGAATTTTGACATTTCATTAGCATTTTTAATAAAAACCTGTTGTTTTATATTAAGGTTGGTAGTAGTCCATAGGCTTACATTCCATTGCCATCAGTTTTCTTGTTTGTATGCTTTTCATCTGCAAAAATACTGAAAACTCACAATGTTTTAGCTAAGGCCTAAGCAAGTGAAATGTTCACATATATTTTGTTTCAAATATCATTTTCCATTTTTTTTGTTGTTTGGCATTGCCAAAAATGTCTCTGTATGGCAACTTCTCCATTGCAGTCCATGGCCACCATTCCAGGCATAGTAATTAGTTTGGAAACTCAAACAAAATATGGTCATATGCTCCAAAAGAGTGTTATGCCTGTCATAATCACAAATCATTGTGAGTCTCCCCATTGACCTTTGTTCACCTATTTACACAGTGTTTTAGCTAAGGCATAAGCAAGTGAAATGTGCACATATATTTTGTTTCAAATATCATTTTCCATTTTTTTGTTGTTTGGCATTGCCAAAAATGTTTCAGTATGCCAACTTCTCCATTGCAGTCCATGGCCACCATTCCAGGCATAGTAATTATTTTGGGAACTCAAACAAAATATGGTCATATGCTCCAGAAGAGTGATATGCCTGTCATAATCAAAAATAATTTTGAGTCTCGCCATTGACCTTTGTTCACCTATTTACACATTGTGTTAGCTAAGGCATAAGCAAGTGAAATGTGCACATATATTTTGTTTCAAATATCATTTTCCATTTTTTTTCTGTTTGGCATTGCCAAAAATGTCTCATTATGCCAACTTCTCCATTGCAGTCCATGGTCACCATTCCAGGCATAGCAATTAGTTTGGAAACTCAAATAAAATATGGTCATATGCTCCAGAAGAGTGCAATGGCTGTCATAATCACAGTAAGACACCATTCCAGGCATAGCAATTAGTTTGGAAACTCAAATAAAATATGGTCATATGCTCTAAAAGAGTGCAATGGCTGTCATAATCAAGTAAGACTGGGCAGCTTGAAAGCCATGAGAGATCTCGATGATGCTTTCATTCAGAATTTCGTTTATTCCCATTACGATAGAATTTCACGTAAATCAAAATTCTCGTATTGGACAAAGAAAGTTCATTCAGAATTTCGTTTATTCCCATTACGATAGAATTTCAGGTAAATCAAAATTCTCGTATTGGACAAAGAAACCTTAACTGAAGACGGGTGAGAAAAGATCTTAGGTTTTTAAAACATTTATCTCATTGAAGGGAAAAATTAGAGTTTGAAATAAGAAACTCTATAAAAAGCAGTTGTGTGCTTATATGGTTTCCAATTTTTATTATCAGTCGTAAAAAGTTCCAGAAAATTGAACTGAAAAAATTAAGTATGTTGAAGGCATTCATTTTTTTCTATTTTAAGGAATGCTTTTAACTTTTCTAAATAGCTATATTTAGAACCTACTTTTTATTCAATGGTTGTTTGTGAAACCATCCAGCTATCCTTTTAGTAGTTATTGCCAGACAGATCATGTAAGAACTCTGATAAATGAAAACAATGAAAACAAAACTATAAGAAGAATGAGTTGTGATTGATATAACTAACGTGGATATATTGGCCACTATTTTGTGATGTTGTCTTCAAGTTTGCTGAATAGTTTGAAAGCATAAGATGCAACTTCATCAGTGGGTGAACTTTTTTTATAGTTTCTGGCACTTGAATTTAATTGGTACACATGGATGCACATGGATTGCAATGGCTTCATTTTGAATGTGTGATCTATATTTAATTTGATGTGATCTAATGGTTCGGAATTGGTCATTTGTTGATCCATGTGCTTTGATCTTTTTAATGAGAAATAGAGTGAGTTGGGTGTCATTTATTGCAGTTATTGGGTTTGGGTGTCATTTATTGAACAAAGTGGGTTTAAATGTTATTGGGTTGGGTGTCATTTATTAAACATAGGGGGTTTAGTTGTTGAACAACACACCAGTTATGGCTGACATACATTCCCTTTTATTATGTGTAGATAGAGATATTTATTTGGGATACAAAGCTTCAGTTCTAATGAGTGGTGGTTGAAGTGACTGCTACTTTGTACTTCTGGAATAGACCATTTTGGAAGCATTTGTGATTTTAGCTGTTTTCTAGTTGGGTCAATATGGTTTGCACTCTTAAGTAGTAAGATACTATTTATGGACAGTTGTGGGCCCAATCAATATATGAGGAAATTTTGGACATAAATTAATACTTATTTATACATAATGTTATTATTTTTGTTTAAATATTGGTTTCAAAAGTCTCAATTTATGGTGGTTTGGTGGGACCAGTACTATATCAATCACTGGTCCATGCACAACATTAGGAATCTCTCCCCTATATATTTCTAAATGTAATCAAAGTGAGATGAACTCCAGTAAGTAGTTCAAAAAAAAGGGACTGTATATTTCTAATTGTGATTTCGCTGGAAAATTTCTTTCTTGAAACCATATAAATCCCAAAATTCTAAATCCAGAAATTTAATATACTATTACAAAATAAAATATTATTTATATTTACATAAGATCGAATTTATTAATGCACAGTTATTGAACCCGCGGGATGATGACTAAGAGTCAACTGATCTTCCTTTCAAAATTCTGAAGATCTGGATGTTCACCACTTGGAAAATGTATTTGTAACATAATAGCATCAATTTTGAAATACGATTTTGTTTATACTGCTGCATGCAATGCAATTTTTGCCACCAGCACGCAGAATATGATAAATTTATTGTGGCCAATTCACTCATAACGGTTTGAAAATAATCTGTAATGAAGATAAACTTGTGAAGAGGGAATTTTTTTCGGAAATTCAATTTGTTTCTACTGCTGAAACCTTTTGAACCATTCAATGTTCACATCCAATTCATTTTTTCCACCAGCATTTATTGTGGCCAATTCACTCAGAATAGTTTGAAAATAATATGTAATGAAGATAATATTGCGGTGTAACGCTGATATAAAAAACCATAGAGAATTTATCTAGAGAACAATCCTCCCATTAGTAGCGCTTGAAAACTTTCCACTACAGAACAAAATAAAAGCAAAACAGATACATCCGCTGGACTATAGGTACGAAATAAAATTCAGCCAAGGAAAACTATCCACGAGGGTCACCCAGTACAATCTGATGCAGAAATGGTTGACCTTATAAAAGCGTTCACCCAATGGACAGTAAAATGCTGCAGAAAACCCTAACAAATCCGAAGCATGGGGAAGAAAGTGTTAGGGCTGGGCAATTGCCAGAAAAGTTGCAGTGCTGCAAGTGAGTGCCAAAATTATTGAGCCATACACCAGATTCATGCAGCTTGCCGAGCTTTTGCTTGTACCATTGGAACCATTGGAGGTTGGAGATAATGGAGAGACTGCTGGTCCATTAGGGTTTTGCAGTGAAGGTCCATTAGGGTTTTGGAGTGAAGGAGGGTTTGGGAAAGGAAGTAGAGGGTTCGAATCGTTGGAAGGAGGGGGTCGAGAAGAGGGGGCGAGTGCAGGAGGTGTAGCAGGCGGAGAATCAGGGTGGAAATCCGATGAAAAATTGAAAAGTACTCCACTTACTCCATGGCAAGAGATAGAACGAGAGTTTCTGCACACATTTGGATTGACAATGTGCACATTGTTGAGATAGAACCCACTTCTGCCATTGTTGGATACCCTCAGCATGAAGTTGGGAAAAGAGGAAGGGATGAATGTGCCCGTGGGAAAATGCAAAAGATTGTTGAACTTGAGAGGCTGATGAACAGAATGTGTCAGTACCAACTGTGAAATGGAAGTGGTCTCTTGCAGATTTACATCAGACAGAGCCTGGTCACTTGGCATGAAATATGTAACCTGAGACCTGGGAACTTGTTCTTGTTCTCCCTGCAATATCTGGAGAAGCATGACAAAACCATAGTATGATGATGCCTTCATGTCATCCAATGCAACATGAAAATCAGTTTCGTTTGTTGAATGCAGATCAGATTGGCCATGAATTGTTGCAGCAGCTGGCAGGCATAGCACAGCAACCAGCATTGAAACAGCTAGACAACCCATCTTGAAATTCATTGTCATGAGACTCAACCACCAAGTGGACTTCTGTATTGAAGTGCAAATGAATGATTTCTGATTGTCAAAATGGCATGTCTAATCAAATCCCCAGGGCTGATCTGACCCAGTAGAATCCTCAAATAAAAGTAGCGGACAAACCCTCACAATGATCACAGAGAGAAGAAGACCCATAAAACATGAAATACTTGCACAGGGAGGTCACCATGCTCATGCTCTTTGAATGAAACCAAAAAGAATTTCACCTACTTCCTCCCTAAACGCCACCTTCATGGAAGAAGGCTTGGTACAATTGGCATGACCCCTGTTGACATTACTATATTAAAGGTATTTAATCAAATTATTTGCATACCATTATCTGTGATATAATCAGAATTACGTAGATAACGGGGGTTGTCTAGTTCTGCCTTACTGCAATCGGCCATCCTGCAGGGAATTTTGCAGCCTGACAAATCCCTGGTACACTAAAACGAAATACAGCCTGTTATGACAGCGACCCCATGACTGTAAGATCCTGATTTCTCTCGATTGCATGATTTTCATGCCACATGCATGCTTCAACAAATTCAAAAAAACATTTGTATATATTTTTCTCAATTCAAAGTACGTCATAGATGCATGGACGGACATGAAACGTGGTAGGTGTTTATCAAGTTTCCTTATTAATAAAAATATATATGGAATTATTTGGATTTCTGATGAAGAAAATTCAGATAGAATTATTTGGATTTCTGACGAAGAAAATTCAGATAGCTATGATGATTTAAAAGATTAAGAAGGAAAACCATGATAGTTTTGATGATTTAAAAGTTTAAAAGGTTAAGAAAGTATGTGCTGAAACAAGTAGTTTGGTGATGTGATTAAATTCAAGTATGTCTTAAATATTTTAAGAGAAATTGTTTTTATCTTCAATGTTTTTAGTGTCATAAATATGACATATTCTTCAATCCAATAACATTATGTAACAATGATGATTTTCTTTACATTAATCAAAACAGAGAGATACTTTTAAAGATCCTTTACATTAAGGTTGACCACTTTCTTGTAATATCTTAATTTTTCTTTTACCTACTATATCTTTATCTCAGTATGATTCCATTTTAGATTATCTACAAAATGACTTATTTATTTACTGTTTAATGATTTAGCTCGAGCTTGACAACATTATACCATCCCCACTTCAGCAGATGGTTTTTCTTGGAGTTTGAAGCACTTTTGAGGAACCTCCTGTCATCCATATTGTTAATCTTGTTTTTGTACATTAAGTACCTAATTATATCAATGCTCTCAATGCAAAAGTGCTCACTTTTATGAGGATGATATGGATTGCCTTTAATTTTGAGATTATAATTTATGAAATTCTTTTGAATTTAGTACTTTATCTTTCTCCATGATTCTTTAGATATATTGCACTCCCAAACTTCACACCCATATAAGATAACATGGGTGATGAAAGTTTCAAAGCGTCTAGCTTGTTCTTATCACATAGCTAAAAGTCCTCAAATTTACAATTGTTTTCAAGTCCATAATAAACTTTTCATTGCTTATCATTTTCTCAATGCTATAATTCCAATTAAGCTTGTGATGATTATCGATTCCAAAATATTTGTACAAAGACACTTCCTCCAAAGTTTTGTTGTCATATACAAAAGTGCCAACTTTTTGGATTTAATTATCATAACCTATGTTTTGTTAATGTTCATAGTCAAAACAATATTAGAGCAGAAGTCCTAGTTCCCTACTAAGGTCAAAGGGACTTGTCAATGTAAGAGTAATAACATCTATATAAAGAAGCAGAATTGTGATTGCGCCATGACTATACTAGCAAGAATAGTGCTAATGCAACCTACATCTTCCAAACAATCTTCTAACTTATCAAGGATATGGAAAGTACCAAAAACAATCTTCGTACTCTCTATTTCTCGTCCTGTTGATCTTACACTTAGTCAATTTTGGAGTTCTTTTCCTCACATCATGCACAAGTTATGAGAACATTCAACTTCTAGTCAATCGATGAGTGAATTGTGCACTCCCAAGCCTTAATGGAGAGACTCTTGTCTTCTAAACCTGTGCCTTGCACCTATCTTGAGGATAGCTCCCTTCATTGTGCATTGTGCATCTCTAGAGCATAATCACCCAACTCATTTCTACTTACATTTGCCCTCTATGCAAAGATTTGATTATTGTTGCATTCATGAGCACATTGCACACTCCCAGTGAATGGTAAGGTCACCCCTTGACCCTTGCAGATGTGACTTTCACTCAACCTAGAGACTCCCTCTCAATCATTGTGCACTGTGTATCCTTAGACCTCATGCTTCTAGCCAATTCCTCCTAAACTTGTGCTTTGTTCCCAAGATTGTCCCCTTCTCTCTTGACCTTGCACAATGTGCACCTCTAAAGCCCAAACCTCCACCTCTTTCCTCTTGAACCTGCACTCTATGCCCAAGAAAGCCTCTCTCTCAATCCAAAAGTAATTCATAACCTACTACCTCAAGATTAAAGGTAATACTTCCTACCCCCATTCTCTTAATTGAAGCTCGAATTTTCCCCATTGAATGCACGAATATGTTTAGCTATCTGATGTATAAGAATAAGTTGTACAATATGGAAGCCAAGAGGCTCCCAAAAATTCCCTCTAACTCTTTCAAAACCACCTTTGGCACAAGCGAGGGTGTCATAAGAATGCCAAGTACTAGCTCGACCATTGGGATATAAAGGAGGAGATCATCATGGGGAATAAGGATAATATTAAAAACATCATTACTTTCAAATTTAAGGATAAGTTGTGGAGTGATAAGGAATTAGAGGGGAAAATGAATTTATGATACTATAAGGAGGTAATAAACCCCACTCTTTCTAACTAGAATTACCTTTTTGTCTTAACCAGTGCTATGAAGAGAATGAATATTGCAAAAATTAGAACTAACTCTCATGAGCTTTGGAGTGGAACCGAACATTGGTCTATTCCCAAGACACCTTGGGACGAAAGAATATGCCTCCTCTATGATACTAAAAGAGTCGAAGATGAAAATCACTCTCTTGGATTGTCTGACCCTTGCTCACATATGTTCTCATCTCCAAAACATTTTCCCCACCACCAACCTTCTTGACTTATTCAGTCAACAAAATTATAATGTCCTTGGAATGCTTCTTTCCCTTCTTTTTTATCACATAAATAAAATTTTAAATAATCTAAATTAATCGCTTATTTCTTAAGGTGAGATAGACCATATCGGTCTTAGTAGATGTTAATCATCATCATCATTAGGAGAAATTGCATGAATATTTATAAGTTACATTAGTCAATGCTAAATTAACAAGTGTTACATGAGAACGTAATCCTACATTAGTCCATGCTGAATTTACAAGTTGGCACATATACACTTTTACTCCTACATGTTAAAGCATTGAAGAAAACATAAATAATGGTAGGTAGTAACTCTTGCTAGGTATATTTATTTTCATCTTCTTCCTATTCATTTTTATGGAATACTTTCTTAAATTATGGTGGGCCATGGTAAACAGGTTATTTATGTAAGTATGAGACACTTTCAAGGATTTAAATTATAAAGCCTAACAATAAAAAATCATTGCACAAATATTTAAAAGTCATAGCATAAATATCACAACTACATCTAGAAATTATGGAAAAACAACATGAGGTAGTTATTGGCACATGGCACAAAGGCTAAAATAAGACCTTCAAACTTATGATCAAATCAAATGTTCGCAACTACATCCAGAAATTATGGCAAAAAAATATAAGGTAGTTATTGGCACATGGCACAAACACTACAATAAGATCTTCAAATTTATGATCAAATCAAATTTTCCGTAGTTTTTTCAATAATATTGAAAAATAAATCTTTGTTTTTCAAAGTTAAAAATTATAATTTGGATTGGTCAATGCTAAACTAATAGTGGTCAACAAGAAAATTGATTGTGATAGTCTTACCATGGGAGAGACTAATAATGGTTGATCGAGAGACTAATAATGGTTGAGAGAAAAAATAGACAAATCATCCTATAGTCTTTGTTTGGTAGTAACTAATAAATTGGGATGTTAAGTGGATAAGTAAATTTCTTGCTCAAGCAAAAAACCTTGCATAAATTTTGATGGGTAGTAACCACTAGTAAGTCTACACATTTACAATTTCACTCCTACATAAGTGCTAAAGAAAACATAAATAATGGTGGGAAGTAACTCAAATAAGTATATTTTTTACATCGTCTTCCTATCTATTTTTTATGCAAAGACTTGCTTAAATTATGGTGGGAAGCAATTGATAGTAGATATGTTTTTTACTTAAGTATAAGTTATTTTCAAGTATTTTATTTTTGGATGGATTTCATGGAAAACTTAAGAATAAAAAATCACTACAAAAATATCTAAAAAATCATGCATGTATATTGCAACCATATTCATAAATTATAGCATAAAATATGTAAGGCAGTTATCCATATGGCATTATATTGTGTGAAGGTTGCTAATTGTTAATTTTTGCAACTGTGATAAAATTTCACTTTGGACATATCATATGATGAAGATAATAATTACAATAGATTCCTATTTTTGAGAAGACCAAAATCGACCTAAAGATCACCTTATTTGGACAAGCAGAAGTTGGTTTTTGAATTTATTTATTTACTCATGTATATTGGGTTAGGTTGGCCCTAAACACATGTTAAATTGGACAATTCAGCCTCAAATCCAAGTGGACCCTCATGAAAGACTATAAATTGAAGAGACCTCAACTTTATTTGGATACATTTGATGATGCCATCTTCACTTCTCTTATTGTCTTGGTTTGCATAGATTTGTTAGAGGATAGCTCATGCAAAGGGTTCAAATCTACAGGGTCGAAGCCCACATGTGCCCAGAGTTTTTGGATTTCAAATGGTGGCTCATAACTAAGGTTTTTCATCCCTAGATGTTGGCATAGTATGGCCTTGAGAGTGCCTTGGGAGCCTTGGACGCCGGCATAAAGTGCTTATGGGAATGTCCGGGAGGCTAGGGTTTCTGCAATCTAGTTTGGTCCCTCGATGCACACACAAAATGGTCTACGAAGTGTCTGGGCTATCATAGACACTCCCACAGAAGCCTTGTGAGAGTGTCCAGGGTTTGAGGCAGATATGAGTATGTTTGACCCCAGACGCCCTCATCTAACTCATTTGGGAGTGTTAAAATTTGTTCCCGAAGAAATCATTTGGTTCTGCAAAGAGCATCCAAAACTACTATAGACACTCGCGCAACCCCTCCTCCTTGTGTCTAAGACTCAAAGATGATATTTTAGTAATTTGAAGATTTCATCCAATGAAAACAATGTTCAGTAGTGTTCAACATAGTGACAACAGTATCCGGTAGTTGCTACAGTTATCGACAACACACTATAGTCCTTAGAATCAAGGTTTTGATTATAAGCATGATTAGATCTGTTTCATGGGTATCATGGTTGTTTTGTTGCATATACAAAATTATGGATCATTGTACTCTCTTTTTCTAAATCATTTGATGACGATTTAAGAAGAAGAAGATTTGCAAGGGTTTTCCCCATAGTGGGGTTTTCCCTGGTCTCAAACCAATCCCGGTGTCTCTATGTGTGCATGTTTTTCTTCTATTATTCCTTTATGTTCCACGGCATTGGTTATTATGATGCTCTTTCTATAAAATTGCATATGTTGATGAATAATGGTGTAGATTTGAAGAAATGAAATTATCAAAGCAAAGAACAATGTAGCCCTATGAAAAATTAACACTAATAAAACCTTCAAGTTATGTTCCAGTAAAATGTTTGAAAATTATTTTTTTAATAATATTGAAAAAAAAATATTTATTTTTCAAAGTTAAACATTATAATTTGCATTGTTCAATGCTAAAATAATAGTGATCAATAGACAAATGATTGTTATAGTCCTAGTATCACAGGGGCTAATAATGATTCCATAACCATTTTTAAATTTAATAAATATGCACATAAAAACTTAATACTTACAATAAACTTACAATATAACAAGTTTCTTAACTATGGATATCCACCCCCACTTTACCATGGATATTATTAACTCGTAAATCAACTTTGTTACAATACCATGGGCCAATACCATGGATTATCAATACCACATGCCAAGAAACCATCACTCATCTCACAATAAAAAATTAAAATGTAAAACATTTCAGACATTACATATAGCATTGATTACATGGATGAAAATTCTCCATCATATAGATGGAGAGACAAAGGGTGGGGGGGGGCGGGGGAACAGAAAGAGAGAGGGAGGGAGATAGTGATAGAGAACGAAGGCACAGAGAGAGAGAGAGAGAGAGAGAGAGAGAGAGAGAGAGAGAGAGATTTGGGGAGGGGGAAGAGGGAGAGAGTGGGAAGTATAAGAGATAGGAATGACGAAAGAGAGGAGAGAGGGAGGGAGAGAGAGGTGGAGTTGGAGGTGGCAAGAGAGGGAGGGAGAGAGAGGTGGAGTTGGAGGTGGCGAGAGAGGGAGAGAATAACAAATAAATAGAGAGATAGAGGTAGAGAGAGATAGGGAGTGACAAGGGATAGATGGATAGAGAGGGAGATAGGAGAGGAGAGAAGACAAAGAGGAGAGGAGAGAGAGAGGGTGAGAAAGGGAAGAGAGAGAGGAAGACATAGAGATGGAGCTAGGAGAGAGGGGGAGAGAGAGGAGAGAGGGAAGGAGATAGTGATAGAATTGGAGGGTAGAGAGAAAGATATGGGGGTACAGATAGAGTGAGGTGAGAGAAAAAGGGGAGAGAGGAAGGAAGAGAGAGAAGACTTAGGAGAGAGGAGAGGAGGGAGAGAGTAGAACAACATGGAAGAGAGAGAGGGAGAGATGGATCCAACCAAGATATGGTATGCATGTATATAAAAACCAGCCTAGATCCATCTCAACCTCGGATCTATCAAGTGCCGAGAGGGATCATATACTTTCACTTTAAAAGAGGTTTGTATCTCAAGAGACTTGATCCCCTGCAATGCTTGATAGATCTAGGGTTAAGATGGATCTAAGATGGTTTTATTTACTAATACAAGGTTATATTTATTTCCATAAATGTTAATAAAATATGTTATCAATTATTTGTATGTATTAATGTTTAATAAGATGTTATTTCACATATTTTAATTATTTGCATTGATTTTTCATTTCTAATATAAAATAAATTTTAATTTTACAAATATGTAAAAACAACTTTTTCATTTGTTGAATTTAGGCTTCTGTGATCCATAATTATTTATTTAGAAGAGTTTTTGTCAAAAATCACATCATAATTAATTTGTCGATGCGTTTTGAACCAACAAGTGTGGTTCATCGTCAGGGCAAGTTGAAGAAACAGATCATGGTGAGCAGATCATCCAATGGCTATATTTGACTAGGAACAACTACATTTGACCAGAAAATGGCTACATTAGACTGGGTAATAGGACGGGATCAAGAGAACAGGAAAGGGACACATAAATAGTTAATTAATTAATTAGTTAGTTTTATTATATTTATTTATTATTTTTTAATCTTCAAAACTAGAAAAAAGAATATATTCTATGATTATTATTATAAGAAATAATAAATGATTAATAACTAGAAAACTTAATTAGTTGGCCAGTCCTATGACTTAATTCTACTTCCAATAAATTTAATTATATTAAATATGTATCATTTCCTATATAAATAAAAGTCAATGAAGAATTATGGAAAAATATAACTATTTTCATTTTCGATTATTAATTACATTTATTTTATTTTTATATGTTCAACCAAGGTCATATCGGGAATGGTTGGTTTATTTTATTATAATTATTTTATCTATGCTTAGGTATGAAAGATTTTAAATTATTTTAGATAAATTAAGGCTAAAATAATAATAATAATAGTAATAAATAAATTT
>APFE030582608.1:227921-239670 GCA_000404065.3 Pinus taeda | reverse complement strand
ATGGTAATGATGCATGGTATTGTATGTATGAGGCCTATATAGAGGCTAGAGACTCCACATGGAGAGATATGAAGATAAATAGTCTTGTATGAACAAGCATATGGCTTGTGGAGTATTCTCCTTCCTTAAGGAGTGAATGTATGGTGTTGCCCTACCTTAAGGGTTTGATAATAGAGAAGCATTTCTATCTATTCATATCTTGTTATTCTTGGGTTATTTATATTATCATAATATTTCTGGGTTAGATTCGGAGAGGGAGACTGTGTTTCGGTGGTGGACGCAGAACAGGAGGAGCCTGTGGTGGATACAAGATAGAGGGAGCCTGTGGTGGACGCAGAGCAGGAGGATCCGATGGCAGATGATGACGGGAAGAGAATGTTATATACCTAGGGGGGGTAATATGGGGTACCGAGGGAGGTACCCAAGGTAATAATGTAATAATGGGATGGACCATAGTAATAAATAAGGTGGTTAACCCATGTCATGTAAGGGACAACAAGTAGTTAATAATAATGTAAGGGGCCCATGGTATTAGTTGATGGTATGAGGAAACCATGGTAATGATGCATGGTATTGTATGTATGAGGCCTATATAGAGGCTAGAGACTCCACATGGAGAGATATGAAGAGAAGTATTCTTGTATGAACAAACATATGGCTTGTGGAGTGTTCTCCTTCCTTAAGGAGTGAATGTATGGTGTTGCCCTACCTTAAGGGTTTGATATCAATAAAGAATCATTTCATATCATTTCTGGGTTTATTTGCATTGTCTTATATTTTTATATCAGATCTATAATATTTATGGGTTAGATCTATAACAAGTGGTATCGGAGCTCTGATACCAATTGTTGAAGCTCTGATACCACTTGTTGTAAATCTGACCCAGAAATATTATAGATCTGATATGAAAAATATAAGATAATGCAAATAAACCCAGAAATAATATGAAATGATTCATTATTGATCAAAGCCTTAAGGTAGGGCAACACCATACAATCACTCCTTAAGGAAGGAGAATACTCCACAAGCCATATGCTTGTTCACACAAGAATACTTCTCTTCATATCCCTCCATGTGGAGTCTCTAGCCTCTATATAGGCCTCATACATACAATACCATGCATCATTACCATGGTTTCCTCATACCATCAACTAATACCATGGGCCCTTACATTATTATTAACTACTTGTGGTCCCTTACATGACATGGGTTAACCACCTTATTTATTACTATGGCCCATCCCATTATTACATTATTACCTTGGGTACCTTCCTTGGTACCCCATATTATCCCCCCTAGGTATATAACAATAACACTGGCCTCCTCAATACATATATGATGTTTAGTCTTTTCCGCAAGTTCTGCCAAGGTGGAAGACCAGGTCCTCCCATGTTTTATGCCAACTAAGTGCTCATGAATCCTCTAGTTAATAGAGCAACCAATCTCACCAACATAGGGGGTCACACAAGAACAAGAAATAACATAGACACCTTTCAAGTCCTTGGGGTCGACAGGGCCTTTTACCGATCTAAAGGATCTACGGATTAGAGTTTCATTATAGCATGTTTATTTTGGAATAGAGTTTCCAGAATTTTAATTTAATTATTGGTGATATTTATTTGATGGATGATAGAGATCTAAACTGTATGGAATATTCTAAAATATTCATAGTAGCATATACAAATCAAAAGTCAAAGAAGTGATGTCATTTTTTCTCTTTTAATTAAATTTATTAATTAAAAAAAAGACATATGAACAAACATCATATGAAATGAGTTATGGTTTTTAGATATGTGATATTGATAATCCATGGTATTGTCATAAAGTCTATTTACATAATTTCCATGGTAAATGAGGGTAAATCTCAATAGATAAGTAGCTTGTTCTATGTTTTTTCAAATGTATATATGTTTGAATATAATAATAATGATAATAATAGTTACAACTTATATATTTTAATGATTTTTTAAATTTTAATAATGTTAGAAGTTTTTGATAATGTCTTTTGTATTAATCACATCATTGTGCTTGAGTCTAACCAATTTTTTGGAATATTTAAAATGCCTAGAACCTGAAGTTTCACTCCATTTGACCTTCTCTTTTTATCAATATTAATCATATTTAGCTTCATAAATATTAGATTAATCAATATAAATATATAATATACATTTTATAACTAGTATTAATGAATAATTTTGTTAATTTATAATTAAATAGTTTTGGTCTCTTTAATTCTCACGCTTAAGTAAAGAGTAATATTCAATTGTAGTCTAAGCTTTCTTACCTTGGTTCACATTTTAATAGTTGTGTGCTTACTTTCCAATACGTATCTATAGATATCTTAAAAAATGCGCAATACTAATGATCTATTTTTAAATATTTTTTTATTAGATAATATAATGACCAGATACTTTGACCCAACATTCATTAAATGGAAAAACATATTTTATTTATCTAATTTTTATAATGTTTATTTCTAGAATATGATGTACCTTTGCTATTTATACCTAAGGATAGATCAATTTTTTCTTCTTCATCCTGAGTATGAACAACATTAGATGGTTCGATATGTCTTTTGAACAACAACTAATGATGTGATTTTTCATCTTTATCCTAAGGATGATCAACATTAGATGGTTCAAAATGTCTTTTGACCAACAACTAATGATGTGATTAATCAGAAAGACGTTCTAAAAAAAAATATGGATCAAAGAAGTTTGAAATAAAACTGGTTAGAAGTACTATACCATAAATATTTTGATGAGTATTATGGATTGATGCTTATGTGTAACATTCCTCAGTAACCACACATGAAAATGAATAGAGTTAGAATTTTTTTACACAATTTACCCATAGGTAGCTATCCAAATTACTATTCTAGATTCCTCATTAACCATTAGATAGAATCTTCATCATTACATAGAGTAACTTTAGTAATGGAATAGTAAATTACATAACCATTAACAACCACTATTGTAGCATATTAACATAAACTTTTTGATGTAACCTTGCATTAATTCCATGATTCTTTTAACTGAATTAGTTAATCATATTCTTAATAATATAAATTTCACATCATGCAAGGAATCATTATCATCAAACCGACACAATAAACCATCACATCATTAAACACAAATATACTGTGGAAACCCCATAGGACGAAACCAATCACAAATTTAATTTTATTATTAAATGCTCATGAGGGTGTTCACTCATCACTCAATGGTTATAAGGCAGTCCATCCCTTGACCATTGTTATAAAATATTACAAAGAATATAATCTCAATAACAACATAACTTGTTATAACCTAGTACAATCATCATGACATCATTTATCTACAAACCCTTGAGCATTGTATCTTTAGGGCTTGTTTCTTTCCATCAATGGATTATGCTACAACCAACATTCCTTCAATTTGCATAGATCACTAACTTATTTCCCGCCATAATGGTAACTTAATCCATCTTTATATGTCACAACATTTTCTTGCAACTACTATTGCCAACAACCTTTGATATCATGATTAAATCTGTTATTAATCAAACCAATTCATAAATACATACTAGTGGTGTTTCACCATCTATTCATGTACATTCATGAAATATAAAAAAATATTGTGACATGATTCCTTTAAAAACATTGCATATGCATTGGTTATAAGCCTATAACCATCAATGCATTCCTATAAACAAATACCACATTAACTAATATTCCCCTTGCATAAGCACGCATTCTTGCAAGACAAATCACCACAACTGTCTAGGCATTCCTTTAAAGAAAATTATCACATCAGTTATGATCTTTGTGCATGTGAATTACATAAACTTTATCAAAATAGCTATCCCTTTAACTATTACTTATGGTGCATGAAAATACGTAAATAAAACTAACACATCGAATGTTGTGGGCTTATGCATGCAAATGCATATACTTTCCAAAAGAATGCTTAACACAATAGAGCATGCAACACATGTTTCATTTTCGAGGAAATCTAGTATAGTACAACATGCAAAAATATGTTTTCTTTTCTATAAAACTAATGCAATAAGGCATACAAATACATGTCTTCTTTTTCAAAGATTGTACCAACATTACCCATATATATATTCCAAGGAAACCAACACATTACTATGGTTTTTGTGCATGTGAATCATCTTCTTTCCCAAAGAATCTTTTCAAATGTAGGTTAATACAACATGCTATCATTTCCCACATACAAATGTATATTCTTTCCAAACAAAATCTAATACAAATCTTGCATGCATATACATGATCTCATTTTAAAAGAAACTAACATAATAGTTATGATAACATAAAAGTAATCATATATAATTTTTCTAAGGAAATATAGATCAATAGTTCAATAGTTCTTCTATCTATGTAAAGAACATATCTATATCGCATAATGAATATTCTTTGTGTATGCAAAAGCTTATCATAATAACCCTTCTTTAATGTACGCAACACATATTCCCTTCTCTAGAATTCTACCATCATTAATTATTATTTTCAAGTAAACAAATACATTTCTTTGTCAAAAATAAATTAATATAATGTCATTTCTCTATCTTTCTAGATGCAAGTTTCTCATGCTTCCCTTTTAATAAATTACCACAACTAATGATATTATATGCATAAAACCTTTTTATGTACCTAATTCAAGAAATCAACACAATTCATCTAGCCATACAATCTTTTCAAGAATATTTACATAATAACTTTCTCTATCTACATGTAAAGACATATTTCCTATATCACAATGACTACCCTTTTGTACATGCAACATGTGTTTTTTTTCTAATACAATGAACCTTACTTCAATGTGCATAACCTTTTCAAGAAACAAGCATGTGTTATTGTTTTTGTATGAACGGGATTCATATGCATGTTTTAAGAAATCAATCTTTATTTTTCATCAATTCATGCACAAAACTCCTATGCATGTCTTTCTGCACTCAAATCCTTGCAGTCTTTAAATAAACAACATGGATAATGTATACAACATGGATAATATATGCATACAAATTCATCAAAACCCTTCCAAGTAAATTAATCTAATTAACTTTTCTCTAAATTTCCAAGAATATGATAGTGTATGCAAAGACATTTCACTCCGAAATCTAATACAATGATGCATGAAATTAATTTTTTTTTCAAGAATTAAGATAGGAATTTATTTCAAGAATTCCAATATAATGGATATTATTATTGTGCACATATTCTTATTAAGATTCTATAGGAATCGTGCTAATATATCCAAGGAAATTAATAATCTAATTTTCTCTCATAATTCCTTGGCAATATTTTCTTTAATGAAATAACTTATTTTCTTTCTCTTTTCATTGAAGTTTACATACATCCTTTTCATGGAAAGATATCATGATTTATTTAATATTTTTTGTGTTTAGGTTTCACGTGTGTTTTCTTTCCAAGAAAACGACTTCCCTTATCTTTTACCATGCAATTTTTCTTTCAGTAAAGTAATACGATTTCTTTATCTTTTACCATGCAATTTCCTTTCAAGAAAGTAATATGGTTTCTTTATCTTTTACCATGGAAGTTTCACATGCATTATTTATGAAAAGTAGTATGATTCCTTTACACAATTTTTTTGACTCTTATTGTCAAATTCTGCATAATTATTTATATTGATTTCTAGTTCATATTAGATTGAATTTATATTAATAAGTTCATGATAACATGTAAACACATCTTAACTACAAGGATGAAGTTATGAATTCGTCTGAGTGGGTAGTTAATCAACCAGGCTATCCTCTCAGAGCATGTTTCCATGGATTCTCCTCCACCTCATAACACTCATGTGGAGGAGAGTCATTATGCATAACCACATGGACCAACAATTGAGGTAAACCTTTTTATTCCTAAGATTTCAAAATTTTCTTTTCTTAAGTTACACATATATGCTAATTAATTCATAGACTATTATAATTTGTCATTTCCATTGTGTACACATGCCCGTAAGCAGAGTGTTGTTGATTTCTTAGTTATGTGGACACATGAATGGGATGTTGGAGATAGAGGCATTAACGATGTGAGTCTATCAATGCAAGCCCCAACCATTGATCCATAAGTAGGGGAACACAAAACCAATATCCATCAGACCCCCATCCTTTCTAACTTGCATTTAGACTCGACTGACGTTAGTAGATTCATATATGTAATTAAAAATGTCATTTAAAATCATTTATTTCCATGTTTATTTTTCACAAATAATGATCTAATTAGTTTGAATTTGAATGTGTTATATTGTAGTACCATCTTATGGACACTTACTTTACATGGTGGAACTCACATAGGAGTTCTGGTGGTACTTAGAGTGGGCAGTTCATATATTTTCAAGCCCATTTCATAGGGCACATTCACGTGTGATACAAACTTTGTATATTTTCATACATGTACATGAACATTATTTCATTTTATGGATGGTCATTATTTCAGTTTATGGATGTTCATGTGATATTTGTAATTTGTATATATTTTCATATGGATAGTTTATTGATACATTCATTATTTCAATTGATGGATTTGTATTAATCTTGTTCATAGATGTTCATTAATTTTTGAAGTTTATGGATTTGTTAAAATTATTTCAGCTAGTTTAATTTTTTTCTATATACTATAACTTTTATTACAAAATATAGTAATTTTGATTTCTAGTTTCATAGAATAAGAAAATAAGTACAATCTTAAGTTATGATGCAAGTCAGTTTGATACTTAAAATGTGTTGAGAAATCAATGCTAGTAGATATTAGGGTTATGATTAATCTTTCTTGATAAGTACTTGTGAGTTATGTTGGCCTCTTTTATTTCTTTATTAGATTATCATTCAACAAACAATTACCAAATTATATGTGTGTGAAAATCACAAGAACAAGAGACACAAGATTTAGGCGCACAACTAGGGCAAAACTCCTATAAGGGGAAAACCCAGTCAAGAACCCTTCCTTTAGTAATTCAATTCAAGATGAGGCACTTCTAGTCTTCTTAGACCTAAACAAAGACCTCCTCCAACCACCAAGTCAGCCCTTCCTCCATGTAGATGTCCTTTTCTTAGCCTTCCAAGTGACAACTCTTGAAAGTGCAGATTCAGATCATAATTTCAGCCCCGACAATAGATTTTCAGCCCCCAACTTCATAACTTTGACCCTGCAATAGAAACAAAATTTTGGCCCTAGCTTTGGCCTAGTAACTTCGCATGTGCAAGAGAAAGGCAACCTAAAACTCGATTTTCTTCTTCATAGCTTCTCTCCTTCTTCTCTAGCAACTTCACACTCTTTAAAAGCTATTGCTTCTTAGAGATTGAACTTGTTGATGAGGCTCTCCAAATGAAGTCGAGTTACTCAATATATGGGCTTCTTATGAGGTACAATTTCTCTAATCCATACCGACTTGTTGAGGGTAGGGCCAACTTGGTGTGGAGGTGACAAATTATATTTTTGACTAAAACATAATTCTTTTTACATGACACAAAAGCCCAAGAAGGGTCTAATAAAAATAAAAATAAAAATGACTCTAATGACTCAAGGCAAACCCTATAAGTCTTCAATGGAGGCTTTGACCTAGAAAATATTGACCCGAGCATGAAACCTATGCTTTAATAAGTCATTTTCCTTTAATAATAATTTTTCTTTTGACAAATACAATTATGAAGACCGAAGCTAGTTACATTATTCAACAAAATGAACTAAAATATATGTTGGTTGAATTATAAAACATAAATAGGATTAAAATAAGTTATAAATTCAATTTTAAAACATGATTGGTAAACAACAAATAAGTTTTATTCAATTTTATTTATTTTGAGGCCATCTATAAAGGCTTATAATATGATATAAGTACATTCTTACCATAATCCAATTCACTTCAATACTTAAAATGAACTAAAATATATCATGTATCAATTTAATATTGAACAAGGAAATAATTACAATCATGCTTCTTATTGGCTTGTAGAAAGTGTCTTTTAGTGCAATCAACATGTATGTTATTACAACTCAATTTTAAAAATAAATTATTTGAATTCTAAATTCATTCATATTATAATAAAAAATCTATATATCAATTTTTGTGACCCACCCATATACCATTGCATGGTCAACTTTCTTAAGTATTTCAATCAATTTCTTATCTCAAGCTTCAATTAAAAAACACAAATAAGATTGAAATAAGTTTTATTCAATTTTAAAAGATGTCATGTACACAAAAAATAAGATTTATTCAATACTATTCCTTTTGATATTATCTACAAGAGCTTAGTCAAAGCATAATATAAGTGATTCATATTGAAATTTAATATATAGGTCAAAAAACAATATATGCCAATATTTCTATAATTTCATATATTGTTATCAACTTTCCTAAATTTACTTAGCTATCCAAGTATTTCAATCAATTACTTATGATTGAAATAAGTTTTATTCAATTTTTAAAAACTCAAATATGGTTTAAATAAGTAATGTTCAATTTTAAAAGTTGTGGAGATGTAAAAGTTACAAATATAAGTTTTATTCAATTTTATTTCATTTGAGGTTATCTACAAGAGCTTATTCATAATGCATGTCATCAATATTTTTTTGTTCTTACACTAAAATCAATATCTAATTACCTTGAAATTGATGTACACCATACATCTAGTTAAATCAAATTAGAAATCAACATCTTCACTGAAATCAATATCTAATTACGTTGAAATTTATGTACACCATACATCTAGTTACATCAAATTAGAAATCAACATCTTCACTGAAATCAATGCATCTAATGCACAAAATCAAATAGGATTAGAAATCAACATCTACATTGAAATCAATGCATCTAAAGCAAGCAATCAAATAGTATTAGAAACCATAATATACACAAAAATCAATGCATCTAATGCAAGAAATCAAATAGGATTAGAAATAAACAAATGTACATTGAAATCAATTCATCTAGTGTAATCAATTTTCTTCCCTTTTTGTCCCCCCTCCATCTATATCGATATCTCCCTCCATCTATCCTTCTTTGTCTCTCTATCTCACCCCACCAAACACACATGCTCTCTCTCTCTTTTCATATCTATCTATCTCTCCCTCCCCCCATCTATCTATATCTTCTTTCCATTCTCCCCCTTCCATCTATATCTCTATCCCCCTTTGTCTCTCCTTTGTCATCTCTCTATATCACCTCAAAAACATATCTATCTATATATGTATATATCCCTCTCTCCCTCCCTCTCTATCTCTATCTCTCTCTCCCTCTCCATCTCTCTCTCTCTCTCTTCCACTTATCTCCCGTTGTCTCCCATTCTATCTCTCTTCCCTCCTAATTTCCTCTCTCCCTCTCTCTCTCCATCTCCCTTGTCATTCCCTCTCTCTCTCTCTCTCCGCCTTCTCTCTCTATATTTATTTATTCTTACCTCCCTCTCTCCCCCTCCAACTCCATCTCTCTCTTTCATTCTCTTTCAATTCCTCTCTCGCTTCCTTCATCTCTCTCCCTTTCTCTCCCACTTCCCTTTATCTCTCCCCCTCCTCTTTGTCTTTATCTCTCTCTCTTTCTCCATCCTCCAAATATCTTGACTATCTCCATCTCTCTCTTATTCTCTCTCCCCATTCTCTCCATCTCCCCTTCTTTGTCTTTCTATCTCACCCAAAAACGTACACACACTCTCTCCTTCTCTCCCTTGTCACTCCCTCTCTCCACCTTTCTCTCTCTATGTCTTGAAATTCTTCCCTCCCTATCTTTTCCTCCATCTCCTGAGCTCCCTCTCTTTCTCCTCCACTCTTTCCTCCTCTCTCTATATCTCTCCATCTTTGTGCTCCCTGTTACATAAAATTTTGTCATTGTCCCTATACTCCTTGTTCCTTGATCCTAGAGGACCTCTACATTGAAATCTATATGTTTTTCCATCATGAAGAGCATGCCTTCACATCCCTATTCATGTGTTGAACACTCCCCTCTTGCATCATTTCCCAAGAATCTTCCTTCAATCCTAGTTTTCAAGACGGGTGCTAGTGATCAGTTCCTTCCCCATGCCAATTTGTAGAGTTTGATCCAAACGGTGCAAGTGAGCCCTTCATCACTTGCGTCGATCCTATTTTGGAATTTTTAAAAATGGAGTCGAAGCTTCCAGCTCTAGAAGCTTCGTCAACATAAGTTTGGTAAATGGTTGGGCTGGATAGAGTCGATGGAGTCTGTTTGGGCTCCTTTCCCCTATAAAGATGGAACAAATCAAAGAGATAAGCCCTCTCCCATCATAATAGGAACCATCTCCCCTCCATCAAAGTTATATAAACTCCTCCTTTTCCAAGTTGAACTAGTCTTTTTTGGAGCTTGAATAACCAACAAGATATCGATAGTTTTTTCCTTCTAGTTTACGTGTGTAAAGGGAGAATAGTGTGTTTGGTTTGGTTTGGAACTAAAGGGAAGAATCCTTAAAATTCCATTGTTGAGGCTAACCATGAGATGCTAGAAGTGGTGTTGGAACCTAGATATGTCGAAGGAGACTTGCAATGTTGAGGCTTTGGTTGTATCTCTTTCTAAGCTTTATATCAATACAACTAATGATTTATTTCCTACATTGAGTGTCATATTACATTTGATGGCTTAAGATTCCTTAACTTTTTAAGTAAATTGAATGCGATTGTACGCTATTACATTTGATGTTGTCTCTTGTGTATTTGTTTAAGGTATTTGAAGGAGAAGAACAAAAAGAACCTAGAACAAAGGAGCGAGGTCATCATCAAGTGGATTAGCATTCTAAGAGGTAGGCCCTCTTATTCGCTTCTATTTTAAGTTTTCATTAGGTTGTTCTATTTGTGCCTAGACCCACTCTAGGGCTAGAGCGATCACCTATGTCTACACTACAAGAAAAAAGGCCATTGGTGAGGGTCATGCATGTGATAGACCTTTAAGGTTGTTCACTAATGTCACATATGGTGACGGTCTTTAAAAAAGCATTGTTCTAAGTGTATATCGTGATGTTCCTTTAAGGTTTCTCACCAAATCCATTTTCAATGACACTTTTAGTGAGGGTCATTAAAGGCTCATCACTAATTCTCTCTTTGGTGACACTTTTGGTGAGGGTCATTAAAGGCCCATTGCTAATTCTCTCTTTGGTGACACTTCTAGTGATGATCTTTTATTGACCATCACTAATGATATTTTTGGTTACTTTTGGTGACGGTCAATAAATTTTCGTCATCATTGGTCATTCCAATGATTTTTGGATGACAATTCATGCCTATGACAGCCCTGTAAGTCTGTCACCAATGTTGCATATGGTGACAGTATTTGAAAAATTGTTGTTGTAAGTGTATATAGTGATGGTCCTTTAAGGATTGTCACCAAAGCCATTTTCAATGACACTTTTGGTGAGGGTCATTAAAGGCTTGTCACTATTTCACTCTTTGGTGACACTTTTGGTGAGGGTCGTTAAAGGCCCATCACTAATTCTCTATTTTGTGAAACTTCTAGTGACAATCTTTTATTGACCCTTACCAATTCTCTTTCTGGTTACTTTTGGTGACAGTCAAAAAATTTTCATTGCCATTGATAATTCCAATGAGTTTTTTCTGATGCTATATACCTATTACTATATTGTTTTGTCAAAATATAATGATTTAAGACCATTTTTGTGGAGTCTTTTTCATTATGTGTCCAAGGTCATAGTGGTTATAATAGTCAGTCAATTTGTTAAGAAGTAATTAGTGTGTATCATTTCCCTCAAGTCATAAGAATATAGTTTT
>APFE030582608.1:206065-227436 GCA_000404065.3 Pinus taeda | reverse complement strand
AATTAGTGTGTATCATTTCCCTCAAGTCATAAGAATATAGTTTTCCTATGAGTCAACACATGATTCATCTCTATTAGGTTTATTATCAAGAAAATTTCCTTTAAATAAAGTTCCACTATTGTGTGTAGGAACTATATTATTTAATACAAAATCAAGCTCTGTCAATTCTATCAATGAGAGAGACCTAGAACCCCTCAACACTCATGGCACACCTTAACATGATTTGGAATAGTACACTAACATTCCTTGGCACCTCGCATGTCTTGGAACATCTTTGTACCTAGAACATCTTTGTACCTAGAATAGCTTTGTACCTATAACATCTTGCCATGAGTAGGATCCCCAAGCACATGTTGGCATGCCCTAACATAGCATAGCACTCCCCTATCATGTGTTGGCATGCCCTGTAGTCCCTAGCATTCCTTAGAACACCTTGGCATAATATTGCATTGACAAACATTAGCACTTGGCACACATTGGCACTTCGCATTTATTATAACATATTATTAGTGCGCCTAGCATGCCCCTTTCGAAAAAGATAAAGTCCTGACTTATTAACCCTCTTATGTGTTCATTTCCTTGAATTTTAGCTTGGTTATTCCTTTTGTTGCCTTGAAACTCCTTGACACATATTGGCTATTCTAGCACCCTACACATCCTAGCATGTCTTAGCACCTGGCATGCCTCGGTACTATTTGGCACATGTTAATAGACCCTGGAACTACCTAGCACACTCTAGAACTTCTTGACATTCCCTGATATTCCCTAGTATGCCTTATCCATGCTTAGCATACCTTGTCACTCCCTCCTTGGCATGACAACTAGCACTCATTGACACTCCTCGACACACCCTCATATTCATTCACTTCCATACATTTTGACCTAGTGCTCCCTTGTGTTTTCCTAGTACTCCCTAACACTCCTTATCATGCATTGACACTCTTTAGCATGCCTCAACAATATTCAATATGCTTTGCCACTTCATATCATGCATCACACTCCCTAATGCACATTGGAACTTGGCACATGTTGGCACTAATTGGCAAGTCTTATAAGCATGTTTCACATGCGTTGAGATGACTTGGTATGCTTTGGCATGGTTTAATATTAAATTTATTTGAGATTAATTATTAGAAACTAGATGAGAAGAAACGAAGGAAGATTTGGCACTTAGAATACATTAACACTTGGCACTTGGCACCTATTGGCACCTAGTGTTGGTGTGCCTAGCATGCTCCTCATGGAAAAGGTAAATTGATGACTTATTAACCCTATTATGTGCTTGTTTCCTTGTATTTTAACTTGTTCCTCCCTTTTGTTGCCTTGACATTTCCTAGCATGTATTGTCATGCCCTTGCACATCTTGGAATGCCTTAGCATTTGGAACATATTAGCTTGTTTGAAATGTCTTTGTACTATCTCGCACATGTTATCATGCCCTAGCATTCCCTAACACACCTTGGCGATCATGATCTCACAACTAACATTTCATTTTTCCATGACTTGGGAACCTTACATTCATAAGAACACCTTGACACTCCCTAGTTTTCATGCCTTATGTTATCCTCCACAATGTCCTAGGCTGATGAGGAGATCAATGGAGGTAACCACATACCAAGTTTTTAGTTTCGTAGCTAGCCATACCAAACCAGAGAGGGCTCTCTCTATGAAATCATAGCTAAGGGATGACTAGAATGTAAAGGATTTTAGGCTAGATAGATAGGCTCAGGTGGGTTTTCAAAAATTTATGCTCATCATGTTTGCTTGATGACCCCACCTCCATGGGTTTTACTGACATGGTTTGGTGTTGGGTTGGTGAAGTGGTTATATGCATTTTCAAGGCTGCCTCAATGAAGGTGTCCTATGTCATGTTCTTCTCTTTCAACTGATGGAGTACGATAACCTTTATCAGGCTATGGTGAAAGAGGCTGGGGTAATGCACTTTTCCTTTCAATTGTACCCTTTCAGAGATTTTGGTTAGGCTCATATACAAGTAGCTGGACAAATCTAAAGACTTGGGAGTTGTAAAGTGCATGATCAGTCTTATGTGGTATTGATATAGCCTAGAAAATATTCCCTCATATGTGAAGAACCTCATGACAACCTTCATCAATGGTGCATATATCTCCAACAAGTATCTGAATGGGAAAACATGTGAGTGAGCTCCTTTGTATTGTGATTTCAAGTAGGATTTGTACTCTTCTAGGTCTAGGTTCATGCCTTTGAACTAGTTTTCACCATGGTTTGGTATGTCTGTAGCTTGAGAGATGGAATCCACTGAAAAAATGAAATCAGTCCATGTAATGGTGATCTTTTCTTCCTTCAAGGTGAGAGAAAATATACCTGTGAGATGTTCATGGTAACCTACTACCTGCACTCTTTGACAAAACCCTAAACAATTGACATCTTCAAAGAATTTCATGACAAATTGGGAGGAGATGATTTCATTGCAATTAGAGGGTTTAAACCTCAATATCTTCCCCCCCTTAATATCTTTAGACCAAAATAATTGATGCTATTATATTTAGGTGCCTTTGGGCTAGGCCTAAATCCACAAATAGGATACTTTTAGTCTATTTAGAGGTGCTTGCGAAACATGAGAATGATTGCGGGTGGGGTATAAAGGACACATAATGTTTTAGTAAGGCTTTAATTGTCAAGAAATTATGGAAAAATTTCTAGGGAAAAGGTATTTTGTAATAGGTTATTAAAGAGAAATATCTAAAAAATAGACAGCTTAAGGAATGGATTAAAGAGGCGGCTCCAAAGAAGAAGGTGACATCTTATATATGGAGAAGCATGATGAGGAAAAAATATTGGCTACTACGAAATCTGAGATGGGAGGTTGAAAGGGGGGAAAGGATAGCAATAGGACTAGATGATATGAAAGGAGTGGAGGGGATACATACTCTTTCTATTCACATCCTTAAGCATTTACATAAGAAAAGGCTTTACTTTATGAACTAAATCTCTTGTGATTGGGGATCTTCTTTTGTTGCATGTTATTGACTTAATGCATTTGAAATTGGATTTCTAGAGGGTCTTTTTATGGAACGGGCATGTTTCACAACACAATTAAGTCTAACAGGTTTAAAACTCACTGAGAAGAAAGAAAAGCTAAAATGGGAAGGTGTTATGTATAATGAGCAGATCTTGGTTAAAGAGATTTATAAACATATTTCTGATGGACGTGGATTGAAAGATAATGCTTTTTGGTTCATAACACATGGAGATGGGATATACCTCTGAAATTAAAATGTTTTATGTGGTTGGTGGTCCACAGTAATATTTTAACTTGGGATAATATCCATAAAAGGGGCTTTTGGGATCTTGGAAGATGCTCTTCATGCAAAGAATATTTAGAAGACATGGAACATCTATTTCTAACATGTTCTTTTGCAATCTCAGTATGGAGTGGGGTTCTTCAAACACTTAAAGTACATGTAATCTAGAACATGGTTTCCATTTAGAGATGTCTCACTCAGTGGTTTGAAGGTTTCAAGACATATCATTCCTTGCCTTTCTATATTTTGTGGGGCATATGGAGAAGTAGGAATGAGAAGATTTTTGAACAAACAAAAATAAATACCAGATATGCCTTTTTAAATATCTTTGCATATGTTATGGAGATATGGCTAATGAAGGAGGAGCAACCTAGAAGACATTTTCGACTCGTTGAGCTATGGTCATACTTTATTTTTTTATTTTTATTTTTTATGGAGCATCCACCAACAAGGTTTGTGGAAGCGGGACACATTTGTTTTTGAAGCCAGACAACACCTTCCATTTCAATTGGTATAGTGGCACAGGGTCATATAATAGAGTTGAGCTAATCATACTCTTGGGGGCTCTTCTATGTGCTAACTAGCTTGAAATTGAAGATTTACCTGTGTTTGGAGATTTCAAGATGATCCTAGATTGGGTACAATTGAGAACAAAATTTGGACCACCTTCCCTTACTTTTTGGATGTAATGCATAAGATCTTTGATGAATACCTTTCAAAGACTCGGCTCTAATAATGTCTATAGAGAGTAGAATCAAGTGGCAGATCTCTTATCAAATAAGGGATGCAACTGTGTGCCAAGGAGGTTTTTCTACTCAGTTTTCAAGAAAGTAATCTGTTAACGCTGTTGAACCCGCCAACATGCAAGGGGATCTCCCTGGTAAGAAGTCCCAATTAGACCTCAGATCATTTGGTGTAGGAGTCCTAGCAGTGGGTCGTAAAGCAATGCCTTGACCGCGATGTCACACAGAGGCAAGTAAGATAAATCTATCAGTAGCAAGGGTGTGACTACTGCAGTGAGTCAAGGAAGGTGCATGAGAGGTTCTAACACAGGTGGCTTGGGATGAGTGCACCCCTTGGAAACCTGTAATAGTACTCAGCTAGGAAGGGAACACACGAGCGAAGAGGCATCACAAGCTGGAAAGCAGGTCAACTGACAATCCAAAGTGATGGTTAAACCAACAACAAATTTGCAACAAGATTCATATAATTTCATACAAAGTAGTTCATACACAACTACATAAGTTAAACAACATACATCACTACAACAACCAGAATAGTCCAAATCCAATAGCAACATATGCATGAAAATATGCTGACTCTTATTATATAAAGAAGTGTAAGTTCCAATCATACAATACATCGATGTAAACCTGCTAGCCCCAACACTGGAACATTATAGCCACATCCGCTTGCTCCTCCAAAGAGATGAACTAGCTCTGTGTAGTGGAGAAGCCAATGTACGTTACAATACTGTCCAAGCTCTTTCCAAGATAGTATTATCAAAAGCTTGGATGACCAAAAGCCTATACAATGGATTATGAGGGACTATTTATAGCAAAGGGTGGGGTGACCCTTGACATTCCCCTTTATGACCATTCGACTACCCTAATGACTCTTGACCTACTCTATGACTGTTACATCCACTATTGATGCTTGACTTACACTTGACATGACTGAACATTACAATGCACATGTAGCCATGTGAAAAAAAATGGCTTGAGCAAGCCAAACTAGACATCACTCTAACTTAGACAACTATAGAAGTCTAGCTACTCGACATCCTCATGTTATTCAATAGTAACATATTGATCCCAAGATCGTAGTCCTTGATAGTGTTTGTGTGTTCCACTGTGACATCTATCTAAAACTTGAACCTTGCCACCATAACATTCAGGTACATTTCATGGGATCCTCTAACCAACTCGTCTAAAAGCATGTGCATCATCGTCTTCAATGTGGCCGGACTAGCAACATACTTGTGCATGATGTTTGCATTGATAGGCAAGTCTAGGTTGTTGGTGATGTGCATCAACTCATCGAAGTACAAGTCAAGCTCTAGTTGGACCTACTCCTTGGTCTTCACATAGGTGAGAGTCCCAAGTGATGGGATCACATGTGTATGCACAACAACATCCATGCTCTTAAATACTCACGCATGGGAAGCCTATATGGTAGTGATGAGTTGCGGGAGGTCCTCTTAGTTATGAATTTGACTCCGGATACGTGGGCTCAGCTCAAATGCATTGGCCCTCATCATCTTTGGCAAGTGAATATTGTCCCCCTTGTACTTCATCATCCATGTTTGCATGTTATCAACAACAACATGCACGTTCCTCAAGATGCATGCTCTTCTAGCACATCATTGTTGCCATTCGTTGAGATGGATGACTGCCTTATGCACAGTACTAAAATTGGAGTGCAATGCTCGCATAACTGTGTCAGGGGATAATACCTCATCTAATATTTCCTTCTTCAGTTCAACTCAGGTGGACATTATCATCAATTCTCCTCCTTCCTTGTCCACCTGTAGTTCCTTTGTCATTCGCTCATTCTCAACTATTAGACAATGCACACTTGAGCTAGTGGCTTCGGCATACACTCTGGTTGCGTCAGCCAATGAAACTGGATGCTTGTGTACATCAGTCACGTTCACTCGCTCCTCAACTTTCACAGAAGATGTTTGATCCTACAAAGTTGGTACTCTGTGAGATTGCACAACTCTATGATGAGATTCGTCAAAAGTGATGTTTTGCATCTCTCCTTCCAGTTGACCACCAAGGATCTCAATGCCTCTTTGGTCATTTGATACTTCCTCATCATCTGGATACATTGAAGTGGGTGATTCGACCTCTTTCTGGTGAGGCATGAGGTTAGTGTCATGTTCCAACTCTTGTTGCTCCATGTTTGCATCCAACTGTTGAAGTGCTTGTTCTATCTCATGAGTGAAGTTTCGCTCCTATGATGGTTCACCCTATTCGCCTAATGCTAGTTATTCAGATGAATCAACTATTTGTACGGGAGCTACTTCATCAGTCTGCACATGTTGCACCCCCTATTATATCTGTTGTTGTTGTGCTTCCATCTCCTTTTGCGCAACTCTTGTTCTTTTTCAGAGCTGCCCCCTTAGCTCATTCAAATCCTCCTCTGATTCTTCCATTCTCTTCTTATCCCTCTACCTTCGAGTGATTCTCTTGTCACACTATTGCCTCTTTGCCTAAATAGCCATAGCTTCTTGTTCTGCAAGTGGATCTGCTCGAAACTTGCACCTTTGCTCCTCTTGCATGCGATCAGAAATCTTCCTCTTCCCTTTGTTACGCATAGGTATGCTTGGATCAGCTACCTATGTTGTTGTTGTTGCTACTATTGGTGCTCTCCATGATGCTGCTTCATATTTCTTCATCAACCACTCCACAGCAAAGCTGATCTATTCATTGGGTCTGGAGGAATTGTAGAAATACCTCCATGAGTCCTCCTCGGCCCAATGAAATTCCCCATGGATCTAGTTGAATTGAATGCTCGTGCAGTGATACTTCACAATGAAATGTGGGTCATACAGATTGAAGCTTTGGAGTTCGAACGAGTACTTCTTCATCTCTTCTGCTTCAACATCCACTTGCTTGATACTTTGGATCTCATATAGCCTAATCCACAATGGAAGAGCGAGCCAAGGTACCTTATTCTTTCATTGCAATATAGCTGTCAATCTTGTTGAGATGTGATATTCTACTTCCTACATAATAAGTACGTCCAAGGAAAACTTGGGCAGAATATGTGGAGGCTTCTCTACACTAAACATTTGGATGAAAGTGTTGGACAATGATGCATACAAATCTACAATGCCTAACAATGCCTCAATTTCTTCCTTTGACATGCAAGGTGGATCCTATTTGAATATCATCGTGTACACCGGGGTGAAAAAATGGTTAGACAACCATGTGATTATTCCTATGAAGTTGCATTCAGACAACAACTTGAAATATGTGTTCACAACAGTCTCCACCAGTGACCATGCCCACTCCAAGCCCGAGAACTCATGTCTGGCACAGACTGCATCTAGGATGTAGGCTGACATGTTGTTGAGTCTCAAAACTATCCTTTCCTTAGCAACTTTTCTCATCCCTTATTCCTTGCTTGTCCATGGAAAATGTGTTCCTATCACCAATAACCATTATACGTTGCCTTAAGGAGAACATTTTAGTTATTTTTATGTTATACTTTTATGTTTGTTTATTGAATAAGTTTTTGTCTTTTAGCTACGAAATGCAGCCTATTCTATAGCTAATCAGTTGTTTTGCAGCTACTTCCATGCTTTTATAGGTTCCAGGTGTCAGGAGGAGAAAATAACTACATGGGCATCTTGGGAAACATCATGGCATGGATCATGTCCTATTCACCTAGCCTAGGTTGGCAAGGAAGACTCCACTCAAAGGAGAAGTCAAACATAGAAACTTAAGGCAAACAGGACTCTGTTTTGTACATGTTTCTTAGTGATGGGATCCAAAACAATTCCTTGAACCCACATACTTCAATAGCCATCTATGCAAATTGAATCCAAAAGCCATCACCTTAGATTTATGTCTCCAACAACCGAGGAAGAGAATTTCGTGTGCCTGTCTACTATGTGTTTTTTACAATAGCTTATTTTTCTCCATAAAGTAGTTGTATAATTTCTCTATAAATACCTGTGTGAAGAATGCAAAACCAGTTCGAATTTGCTCATGTATTAAGTTCAGATTACTGCTATGTAATTTAGAAAACTCATTCTCTATTTTTAATATGAAGACTATGTGTTTCATGGATATTTGAAAGTGTTTGTGGGAGTGTTGATTAAGTACGTATAACTTGAGCAGTTGTAGAGGGCCCTTGTGCAGGCTAAAGTTACATTTCATTTTGTTTTGTCTTTTATATTTGAACTGTAAATTCACTGTGTTTTTTTCCATGATGTTTATAACCATTTTCTAATCTTGTTCATAATGCAATCTTTACCATTTTCTTACTAATGCAGAATAGTTCCTTTTGTTTAATTCCTTTCAAGTATTTTATTAGTAGTTAGAAGTTGAATTTAGTAGTGTAGAGTAATTTATTTCATTTTTTGTTTCATTAGTCTTTAGGTTTTTAATTAAAACTGATCAGTGCCATCACTGTCTTGCCATTTTATTACTAGTTTAGTGACTCATGTTGTAGGTGAATGTTTCTAAAAATCCCTTCTAGTTGATGCTTCATCTTAAACTAGGTGGTTGAATACTTCATGTATGCAATGAGTCTTTTCTGCATTTTTTGTATTTATTTTCTCTTATAATAACAAAGTATAAAATTCCTCAAAATGTTATCACAAGGAGGTAGTTCTCCCAAAATTGTGAGGTAGAGTAACTAAGCACTTCATTTAGTTTCCATAGTAGATTAGTTGCAATTTCATTTTCAGTCTTAGTCTTTCACTTAGTTTTGTTGCAATTTCATTTTCAGTTTTTTATTAAGTTTTGATTCTGCAATAGACTAAACAGTAGTTGTAATATCATTTTCAGTTTCAGTATTTCATTTTAGTTTTGTTTCAATCATAGATAGTTGCAATTTCATTTTTAGTTTTAGCATTTCATTTAGCCTTGTTTTTGTAATTAATTAGACAGTAGTTGCAACTTCACTCTTAAGTTCTTTTAGTTCATGAATTGGAAACAATAATAAGAGCAGAAATAGAAACTCTGTTTTCATTAAACTTTACTTCCAAATCTGGCTTAAAGCACTTTTAGTCCTCATCTCATTTCTTTGGATTCTTAGTGGAAGTAGATTTAATATTTTTGTTAAATACATTATAAATCATTAGGGATTAAAGGATCCAAACCACAAAACAACATAAAACTCAAAAATGCTGAAGTAAGAAGGGTCATCTAGCACATATAGTGCACTACACTTCATTAGTTTATGATACCTAGATTGATAATTTATGTAGAGCAATTTAGGACACTAAATTGACCAAACAAATGAAAATATCAGCATGCATACCTTTGGGTGGCTGTCCAACCTTTGTTACTTGCTCCTTCAATTGATAAAGCAATATGTTGAACTAGTTACATGGTTTTCCTTCTCTAGCCAGTTGGTCTAGTGCGATCACCCAACTCTATGGAAAGGTTTTAGTGCTTTCTTGGCCACACAGTTGAAATGAAAATATGACCAAGTATTGGTATGCATTCCTTAGTATCTTCTTCCTGTAGATCTAGTTGGGTGTCATCTTGAATTGAGCTGGCTCCTTAACCCAATCCTTCAGAATGTCTATGGATTTGTCTCTTTTGTTGCGCAAGCTGAATGGAGGATTCATGAAAATCATGAGATCTGTGATTTGATACATCTCATTGTAATATCGTGCCCAAAATATTGCAAGCTTCGTCTCTCTGACACTGCTCAAGGTCATCGTCTCGGGATCAATGTGAGAGATGATCCAATGTATCATGTCCACACATGGGAACATGAGGTATCTGCATGAAATCCAGTACATGTAAAACCTGTGAATGTTCATGTACACCTGATGGTCTTCGAGGTTTTCCCCAAATGTGTTTTCAAATGTTTCATTGACCTCTTGCCACTTCACTTTGATGTCCTTGTCTAGATATAGATTCGTATCTTCATAGATCAACAAACTAGAGGACACCTGCTCAACTGCTACTCCAGTTGCAATTCCATCAGTGTCCTATGATCTTGTTCTCTTGGAAGCCATTGAGATAGATGAACACCTAAACGATCTGGAAACAAGCAACATGCATGGCAAGAAATATGTCAACGAAAACAAAGAAAATTTCAGGGAATGACACATCACATACCTGGGAAACTGATGAGAAATATTGCACAATTTCTTCTGGGAGGCTAGGTGACTGGTTGCCAGAACTGCGGAAAAGCTAGTCTAGACTATCTGGGAGGTAGGACTAGCTGTTGGATATGTGAAATGTGCAATCCAGACTGGATGCTCACTACTGGGATTGTGTAATACACAATTCCAACTGGGAAGGACTGCAGGCCCATGGACTGCATTGTGTAATTTCTTTGGCCAACAATCACTATCCTCCATAAATGTGCAAAACAATATTGGAGGCCAGTGTTGGGTAGAAATGCACATTTCTAGAGAGGAAGGTAGAGCCTTCCTTCCCCAGATTGTGCAATGCAACCTCAGTGAAGGTAGAGTCCAGGCCAAGGTTGGCCTGACTTGCCAATGGGCAACTGAAAGCAAATAAGACATTCAATGCATGGTGACACTAAGTGATAGCAGAAGTGATTGACACTACATGCAAAACATGAATGAAAGATTCAACAAACAGATCAACATGCATGTGGGTACGGTGATTCACCAGTTCGGCAAATGTTCGTGCAAAACAATTTCATGCATGCGACAACAGTGAGATAGCAATGAAAACTAAAATAGAGCTAGGACAAGCTAGTATACATGTAAATGATAGCAAGCATTTAAATAAATCAAGCAAACAACACTCACACAAGCGAATACAAAAACATCGACAGAAATGTTGAAAAAGACAATATGAGGCCACTTACCCATGAATAGATGAGCTGGATGTGTCAAAGAGTCTTGGATGTGGTGTGGGATGTCATAGCTCCAAGATCGATGTGAATGAATGAGCTCTGATGCATCAAATAAATAAGTTTGGTCTCATGATGTGTATGCCACAAATCTAGGAAAAAGAGACACTTGGAGGGAAGTTTCTAAAACAATTTGCATGTAACCCCTGGATGCTAGAAATAGCTCCATGAATCATGGGATGTCTTTTGCATGTTGCCTCTTGCTATTCTGGGAATTGCAATTTCATGCATGCATGCAAATCAAGTTTCCTTGGTCCCAGGTGGAACTAGTCAACTGGACTACTCATGCATGTAGTTGCTCAACTGCTTGGGAAAATGCGCATTTCTAGCTAGGAGCAGGTTTGAATTCCTAGGAGGTTTGCACTATTTGTGGGCAGAGCAGCTGACTACTTCCCATATTTGCGCAAATTCTGGGCTTGGCAACCCTACTGGGGAAAATTATGTAATTCCTGCTGGGAGTGTTGACTGGCAGGATAGCACAACCCTGGAGCCTAGTAGGCTGCTATATAGGATTGTGCAATTTTTGGAGGGAAGGCTAGTTGCCCTCTAGAAATACGCAATTTTCTAGAAGAACATGCTTAGCTTGCAGCTGGACGAAGTTCGGGTGAACAACTTGTGAGGGGAATGGATCAAATTTTGATCAATAGGTTGCCTTTGTGCGAAGAAAATAGTGAGGCTTGAGTACTTGACGAGGCAAGACAAGATGATATGAAAGGTTGGTAGGGAGGCTCCAAAATAGGCTAAGGTAAAATTTTGGAGGGTGGTTGTAGCCGCTACAACAAAATCCTTCTGCAACTCAGGGGGTTTTAACTTATAAAGGGATTCCCTTTGAAATTTTTTCCTTCATCTCGTTTATTTGTCATCCATCCATGAAAATTTTCATAGATCATGATATGTTTTTGTGATTTTTGAATCATATATGTTATATTTGTCATCATAAAAGACTTTAAGCTTTTTTTTGTGAAAATTGATATAGTAGACAATTTTCAGAAATAAAAGAACTATAATTTAGAGTTATAAGATTCATAGAAATTTAACCATTTTATTTTAAAATCTAATATATGGCATGCAAAAGCATTAACAATGAATACCAAAGTATATATCTACTTTTTATTAATGAAAATCAATCATTGTTTCCTTATTAGAAATAAAAAGAAATTTAATCTTTCTAAATTCTTGAATACTTAATTAATCCAAATCTAAAATAAATCTAATAACAATGTTGAATTCCAATTCCAAGTCCACTCAACTAATGCACAATACCTAATTCAATAGAGTTGTGAACCATTACATGTAGTTACATAAAACAAACCCACCCAATTTTAAAATTAGCTTCATAAAAAACTCTAACTTAAATCCAGACCAACACAAGGATCCAATCGAACCTTTCCCAGCTTGCTCAATTAAGACACCAAACATCCAATGCTACCATGTACCACACTGTCAAAATCGTCAATAATGGTTGCAATCTGAACTTCATCATAACTAATAACCGGGTAAGTCAAGAGTTAGCGTCATCACTTGCATCAAACTCTCATATATTGGATTAGTTAAACACACTGATTTTTCTCTATTCTAATCCCTCAGGTAGATTCTTTGTTTTTATTTGGAATCTCAGTTGTGAGCAACCCAAATTCTTATTATTGGAATTTTTGCATCAATCATCAATCGAATAAGATCTCTAATCTAATATATCTATATCTATATATATATATATATATATATAGAAGATTAGAGATCTTTTTCTGATCGAATTTATGTGCAATGGGGTTTGATTTTGAATCTTTGACAAACACAACTTTAGCTTCCATAGCAAGGCTCATCAACACTACCATATTGTGCCCCTTAGATACATGTAAGACCAAGTACTAGGCGAATGTTTATGGCCAGGTTTGATAGAAGTACAAATCTGTAGCTCCAGTGCATATTTTCCTTAGAATTAAACCGAGTTATTTCTTTTTTTTGGAATCGGTTTTGTTTATGGTTGCAATTTGGGTCACTGGATCCTTGGTTTATCCTTGGGATAGTGTGCTTAAATTTGGTGGGGTTGATCCTCCTTAGCAAACTTGGAACTCGGTAACACTCCCTATCACCCACTCTTATTCATTCATTTCCATACAATTGAAATTAGTGTTCCCTTGTGTTTCCCTAGCATTCCCTAACATGCGTTCATGCTACACCATACAACCTGGCACATCTTGGAATGTATTGGCATGCCTAACATGTATTGGAACTGTCTCACATGTGTTAGCACTTCTTTTCATTCCCTAGCACACCTTGGCACTCCCTAGTTATCATGCCCTTATAGACAACCTTACCTTTTTTGTGATTTGGGAACCCAACCAAGTGATTGAAAAAATAGTGTTGTGCATAGCCCAAAGTCTCCCTTTATGTGAAACTACTTTTTTCCAACCCCTTATTGCGATCGTAGGCTTGCCTCCTACAAGTCCTATTTTATCCCAACCTTTTTTAAAGCTCTTTCATTTTCCTTTTCCTTTCCCCTTTTAATATTTTGTCATGATTTTTGTTGTGCGTTAAGAAGGTGAGATTTTCAACTTCTTGTATTTGAGATTTGTGGTTCTGAAGCTAATCCTCCTTTCGATAAACATTCTTCCATTAGTCCAACTTTGTAACAATTGAAATAATGAAATGATATCTTCCAATAATCAATGTTATGGGTCTAAATTTTTTCCTCGTAAACCAATTCGATGGCCTTGAATAAAATATCTTTGATAATTGAGGCCTAATGCATATTAATTGAAACATACCAATTAGGGTCTAGAGAAATAAATCTACGAAACTTCTTGCCAATAATGTGAAGGGTCTCCTCTGTCTAGAAGACAAGGGGAGTTTCGACAATATAGCCCAAAGTTGTTTCACCGAGAGATTTTTGCGAGCGAGATCACAATCCACCAGCCATGTTTCCAGGACTAGGCTCGATGGCCCCCAATCCCATTCTACCTCCTTCATCTTATTATAGTCCCCCCTCAACCAAAATTGAAATAATATCCAACTGTGAACAAATCCATGGAAAATTAACATATAATCCATGGCTGACATCCATTTGTCCAAAACCTATGCCATGAGAGATGCCTTTTGCATTGTCTTACCATAAAATCTTGCTACCAAAGTAGTTTCTAACAAGTTTGGGATGTCCTTGAACTTGATATCCTTACCAATGACCATTGAAAATTATCTTGTTTCACTCTAACATAGAACTTTGGCTTAAGCAAATCTCTCGAACCATGAGGGATTAAAAGAGGCTTAAAAGGATTAAATGAAAGGGAGTTTGGTTGAGACTTAAGGATAACTACTATCTCAAAGCTAGAATGAGAGCTCATCTCTCTTGCACTAGTATCTTTTCTCAAAGCAAAAACAACCTTGGACAACTCATTCTCAGATTAAATATCTACCTTGGAACACCATCCATTTTGGAAACACATCATGATTTGGTTGGAGATGATCTATCAAGACAATGAAGTGTAACCTGTAAATCCATCCTGGGATTTGAATGCATCCTTTGGACATGTTTGAGCTCATAATCAACTATATCAACTTCCATTCAAAACTATGAAGGGATAGACTTAACTCAAATTCCATTCGAAACTATGGTGAGATAGAATCAATTGTTAATAGGACCCACTGTCTGACAGCTGAGACAGTGAAAACCCTTGGGAAAAAGAAAGAGAGTACACAAAATTTACTTGTTGTTAGAGAAAAGTGTGAAAGCAGCAAAGCTCCATCTTTTCTCAAAAAACATTGGAACCATTATTTTATAATATCCTTTAAGAGTATAATAAAGAAAATATAAATTTAATATCAATAGAGTGTTCTCTTTATAATAATATCTTTTTTCTATATAAATGTATAGAAAATTCAACTAGATAATTTTCCTCATTCCTAAAATAATATCTAAACTATGAGGATGATATCCAAGGGACTTAATACCACAACCTCCTACTTGTAATCTACAACATTCTGCCACTCAAATTAACTCATTACATGCTTTGAACTAGAAAAACTTCCTTAAACAAAATGATTAAAAAAACACCATAAATCACAAAAATTATTATTGTTTAAATAATATGATAAATATATTTCCACTCTAAATAAAATTTATAATTAATTATATAAATTAATAATGTTGTTGGATATATAAAGAAAATAAATTATGACATATCTTTAATGAAGTCCATATTTCTCAAATTATCATTAATCTTACTTTTATTTAAGTGCTCAAGGATGAGAATGAGATTTAAGTCAATTAAATAATGTCACTATTACTAAATATAAAAATTCCATATAATTGAATAAATGTGTAGCATCCCAAAAGGAAAAGTTAAACACTCAACTAGCAGATGACATTGCGACCAGGAAAGAAGAATGATTCTCTATTCTATTTCAACGTAGTTGGACACCATACCACCCACAAGATATAAATAAAATTTCAAAATAAGATTGTTATTTTACTTGGGTTTCTATATGTTTGGAGGCAGGATGGGAGAGTTTGAGAACAAATAAGTGTACAAAAAGGTAAAATAAGAGTTTAAGATAACAATTGATCATCTACTTTCCCACCATTTTTCACAAAAGAAGGGAAACAGAGTAGAGTACATGGGAGAGTTTGAGAACAAATCAGTGTAAAAAAAAAGTGAAAGAACATTTTAATATTAAAATTGATCATATTCTTTCCCACCATTTTTCGCAAAAGAAGTCCAACAGAGCAGAGCATGTCACGATGTTACATTCCAAGGAGATTTCTTAGGTATTCCAAGGGAGATTGGTGGATTTGTTCAATTGATCTTCCCGATTGATCCATATATTGTTTTGGATTTTCTATTTGAATAGGTGGGGAGAATGAGTGGAGTATTTGAATGATACAAGTGACAATATTGCAATCTCTCTACAAATCTTTTACGGAAATGCACCTCAACAAATCTGCTCAATGGTGGTAAGAGGATCGATCATATGGTCCTTGCACACTTTTATAGAAATTATTAAATTTTTCTTTCAATTGATACAAAAACCAAATGTAATAAAGAGTGAACCTTTCAACTCTCCCAATCATTTCATGTCTTCATCAATGCACCATAGGAAGATTTCCATATTGCCCTTGCCCTTGTATCTTCAACCTCTTTTCTTTGTTTTTTGTCTATTTGGAAAAAAAAAACAAAATTGATACTTGTGATGCGATAACCATGTATATGAAGACACCCTAAATATTCAAGACTGAGACCTAGAGTTTGATAGCATTGAATTCTATGCTCTGTTTTGGTGGGGTTAGTAAATTTGTTGGGTACTTGAAATCATAAACAATTGGTTTGTGAGTAATAATCTATTAGTTTATTGAATTTTGATTGTGAAGGCTTTCTTTGGTACAATGGATGGTATGTCAAAGGATGGATCAATCAATTTCCTCTAGATTACTTAAATGTTGTATTTATGGAATTTAGATATCAAAAAATGTTCAATTGTATGTTTGTTTGTCTGTATAGGAGATTTCTTGTGTTTTGATTTATGTGGACAACCCACTGGACAAATCTATTCATAATAGTTTATGATATTGATACTCCTTTTGGTTTCTATTTTTGATGGAGCAATCTCTGACAATACATCTCTTACCACATAGATATTGTTGGATAGAAATCTCCATAGGAGTCTTATACTAGACATATAAATGGCTATTGTATATCACAATAATAAGCATTAACATATGAAGATGTGGCACACCCTAAACTTTGTGCATTCAATCCATTGTTTTTTCTTTCATGGAATATTTTGTTTTGCATAGTAGATGTGTTTTGGCACATGAATGTGTTCATATCAAAGATTCTAAGGCCAAACCCGGATTCTCATGTGTCATGAAAATTCAACATATGCCTTGTTCACCTAATAAATACTTGTAACTCATCTTCGGGTACTCATGTAGAATCTCAACTAATCCCACTTAACAAGTTACCAAGACAAGGCTCATCACATCCAACTGTGGTCTAAACCAATTAAGAAACACAATTTACATCTTGACATGCCATATCATTTGGCATGTCTTAGAATGCCTTGACACTATGTGGCATGTGTTAACATCCCCTACATTCCTTGGCATGCTTTGACACTCCCTAGCACATCGTGGCACTTCCTGACATGCCTTGGTAGTTTAGCATAGCTTGGCATTACCTATCATATAACCTTGTCACTCCCTCCTTAACACACCTAGAACTCATTGAAACTCCCTCTCACACACTCTTATTTGTTCATTTCCATGCATTTTTACCTGGTGCTTCCTTATGTTTCCCTGACACCCCCTAACACTCCCTAGCACACCCTAGCACCTGACACATCTTGGCCTACTGTCCTAACACTCTAGCATTCCTTGGCACTACATAGTATACCTTGTCACTCTCTCCTTAGCACACCTAGAGATCACTGACATTCTTGGTCACGAACTCTTATTCATTAATTTCCATGGATTTTTACCTAGTTCTCCCTTGTGTTTCCCTAGCACTCCTGATCACTCCTTGACACGTGTTGTTACACCCTAGCACCTATGACATCTTGGCATGTCACCCTGGCCTCTAACATGCCTTAACACTTCTTAGCATACCTTGTCACTTTGTCCTTAGCACACATGGAACTCACTAAAAGTTCTAATCACAAACTCTTATTTATTCATTTCCATTCATTTTGGCACAGTTCTCCCTTGTGTTTCCCTGGCACTCCTAGCTAACACTTCCTTGCATGCATTGGAACATGTTGGCCGCATGTCACCCTAGAACTCTTGCATTCCTTAGCATTTCCTAGCATGCCTTTTAACTCCTCCTTAACACACTTGGAACCCACTGACACTCCATGACACACACTGTTATTCCTTCATTTCCATGCATTATGACCTAGTGCTCCCTTGTGTTTCCCTAGCACTCCCTAACACTCCTTGGCACACATTGGCACACCATGGCACTTGTCACATCTTAGGAGGATTTCCTAGCGCTTTATCGTCTATTGGCACTTCTTATCATAAGCTGTCACTCCCTCCTTAGCACACCTATAACTTGTTAAAACTCCCTATCACAGACACACATTCATTCATTTACATGTAATTAAAACTAGTCCCCCCTTGTGTTTCCTTGGCAATCCCTAGCATGTGTTGGTGCCACATCCTAGAACCTAGCACACCTTGGCATGCCTTAACACTTGGCATGTATTCACATGCCTAACATTCCTTGGAACTTTCTAACATGTGTTAGCACTTCCTAAAATTCCATGCACACCTTGGCACTCCCTATTTTTCATGCCCTCATAGATAGCCTTACTTTTTTTGTGACTTGGGAACCCAACCAAGTCATTGAAAAAATAGTGTTGTCACAAGACCAAAGTATCCCTTTGTCTGAGACTACTTTTCCATCCTCTTATCACAATCATAGGATTTACTCCTACAAGTCCTAATATGAAATTCTCCTAACACTCTTCATCCATGGGACAGCTAGAATTCACTAACACTCCCTGGCATAATCTCGTATTCATTCATTTCCATGAACTTTGACCTAGTTCTCCCTTGTGATTCCCTGCCACTCCCAAACACTCCTCAACATGCATTGATACTGTATGGCATATGTCAGCATGCCTTTTCATTCCTTCGTAAGCCATGGCACTCATTAATTATCATGCCCTCATAACTACCCTTATTTTCTTTTAGACTTAGGAACCCAACCAAGTCCTGCCTCAACTACTACAATTTTACCAAGTTACATTTACTACATCTAAATTATGCCTTATTCCCCTAATGGCCTATAAATAATATTAGGCTTCTCATGTCCAATATTAACTCATCCCACTTAATAGGTTACCAAGTCAAGGCTCACATCCAACGTGCCCATAAAAAAACTAAGCAACATAGTTTACATCTTCACATGCCATAACATCTAACATGTATAACAATTCATTGGCACTACATGGCACACATTATCATCCCCTACATTCCTTGGCATGATTTGTCACCCCTAACAGACCCTACCACTCCCTATCATGCCTTGACACTCTAGGATGCCTTGGCACTTCCTGTAAAATTTCCCACTATAGATCAGCAGATAATGCAATATACTAAAACAAAATATTTGATCTACTTCTACAACCAAACTTGTAAAATCTTAATCAATTTTGAGAAAAGATCAAATTGAACACATATAATAGAGAATGAGAAAGCAATCACACATGAACACAGAATAATACTTTGGGGAAAGCCTCAGGTAAAAACCCCGATCTCTATATTATCGCACAAGTGGAAATATGTCTGGATTACACAAAGCTTTACCTCACAAGCTATCCAACTCTTAGTACAATCCGTCAATATAGCTCACAAATTGAATAGACATAACATATGTCTTCCTCTAATCCTCCAAGCCTCCTATTTCCTTGCGCAGTTTCTCTTGGGGTCCAATGCTGCCACCTGTGTGAATTCCCACATCACACACTCATCAAAACTCAGAAATAATTTCACAATCCTCAAGGAATGAATTCCTTCTGCATGCAAGAGATATCCTCAATGGAATATTATTGCAACTGATAGTACATTGTCCCATCATCTGATCTCAACTCGGTCTCTGACTGAACTGACATGCATGAGTTATTTATGAGAGAATATTTAGTTATCTGAAGTGCAGCAGTTACATGCATGCATGCATTAACTAACTAAACTCACAATCAGTTCAACAAACTGTTTGAACTAATATAACTGGACTTAACTCAATTAATTGAGCTAACTAATTACAACTCAAAGTACAACTCATCCTAATCTCCTTTAATCAATAGATAACTTCCTCAATCAAAGGGGAAACTGTTGCATGTCTTCACATATACTTCATGTTTGATTTTCTACAACTAATTAACTCAAGATGAATTAATTAATTATTTTACAAATAGTTGCTAAAATCAAATTCAAATTTTAATTCTCAATTTTAGTTTAGGGACCAACTAAAATTGGAATGTATCTCGAAATGCTATTTATAATAGTGTTATTTTCAGCACTTCTATTTTTAGCATTTTTTGTTGCTATTTTCAACACTCCCTCTCAACAAGAAAGGGATTATCGATCACCCCAATCCTGTCTCTGTGGAACTCGAACTTTCATTTTGACAATGCCTTAGTCAAAATATTTGCATCTTGTTCCTCGGTCAAAACATACAGGAACAACAAGATCCTCTTCACCACACAATCTCAAAGATGATGATACCAAATATCAATGTGCTTGTATCTGTCATGAAGTATTGAATTCTCAGAAAGTTTGATACAACTATGATTATCACAATGGATCACAGTTGGATCCATCCTTTGACCAAACAATCCCACTAGAATCTTCCACATCCAAATGGCCTCACATGCTGCCTGACTGGTAGCCATGTATTCAGCCTCTACTAAGCTAAGTGCAACTGACCTCTATTTCTTGCTATACTGGGAAACTACAACTGAACCAGGGTTGAAGCTTCCTCTAGAAGTGCTCTTCTGGTCAAATGGACTCCCTGCCTAATCTACATCTGTGAAGCCCTGAAGAATCACTCCCTTTGTCCATCTGTACCACAATCCATAATGAGTTGTGCCTCTAAGGTATCTCAGCGCATGCTTCCCTGCCTTCCAAAATAGCTTGGTAGGATGAACCATAGCTTGACTCAGTTGGTTCACCACAAAGCATAAATCTATTCATGTGTTCACTAGATACATCAGTGAACCCACAAGCTGTCGATAAACAGTAGCAGCTACTATCTCACCTGAAGTAGCATCCTCCTTCCTCTAGTTACCAGCTAGAGGAGTCTTCTTGGGCTTGCATTTCTCCATGTGGAATCACCTAAGTATCTCATTGGCATACTTGCCTTGAGACACAAACACTTCCCCATCCTTCTTCCACACTTCCATTCCTAGAAAGTAGTGCATAAGACCCATGTCTTTCATCTCGAACTCTCTTACAAGGTCCTCCTTACAAGACTTGATCAACTGATCATCACTTGTCAAAATCAGATCGGCCACATAAAGAACAATGATCAATGGCTTACCTTCTACTATGATGTGGTAAAGGTTCACATCTGCTTCACTCTTGGTGAAACCCAACTCAATGAAATAGCTTTCGATCCTGGTGTACCAAGCACGAGGTGTTTGCTTCAGCCCATACAAAGACCTCTTGACTCGATAGACATGCAACTCACGATCAAAGGTATCAAAACCTTTCGGTTGCTCATTGTACACCTCTTCCTCAATCTTCCTATTGAGGAACATAGTCTTCACATCCATCTAATGGATCTTCCAACCCATCTAAGTTGATAGTGCCAACATCAATCTGATAGATGAGTACCTTGCTAGAGGAGAAAAAGTGTCATCGTAGTCGACCCTGTCACACGGAATGAGTTATACTTGCGGACAAATCTAACCTTCCTAGGAGTCTAAGACTCTCTAATGACAAACAAACCAAACAAGAGCTATCCTTCTCTAGATACACATCATTCTACGAGAATTCAAATGTTTTCG
>APFE030582608.1:171105-193940 GCA_000404065.3 Pinus taeda | reverse complement strand
AGAGGTATTGCTATTGGCCTCGCATGGTAGATTATGTTTCAAGGTTCATAAGAGGTTGTTCATTATGTGCTACCAGCAAGCCTAGTAATAGGAAGCTTGGCTTGTATACTCCTTTGCTGGTACCTTCTAGACCATGGGAAAGCATCTCTGTGAATTTTGTAGGAGGTTTGCCAATATCTAGAAAGCAGCATGATTATTTATATGTAGTAGTTGATCATTTCAGCAAAATGTGTATACTTATGCCTTGTAAGAAAACTATAACTGCTGAACAAACTATTGAATTATTTTTTCATCATGTATGGATTCACTTTGGTTTGCCTACTTCCATTATTAATGACAGGGATTCCAGATTTGTGGGGAACTTTTGGTCCAACCTATAGGAGATGATGGACACAAAGTTGAAGAAAAGTACTGCTTTCCATCTGCAAACAGATGGACAAACCGAAGTTGTGAACAGAACCATTGTGCACCTCTTGAGAGGATACTGCAGCAAGCATCCCAAGGTTTGGGATGAACATTTGCACTACATACAACATGCTTACAACCGTGCCAAGCACTCTTCCACAAACACCTCACCATTTGAAGCTTGTTTTGGTTACTTGCCAAAATCGCCTCTTGATTTCATTGTTGAGAAAGATGTCGCCATTGAGGGACATAGTGATGTTGACAAAGCTCGTTCATTCATTGAAAGAATTCAACAAATACATCAGCAAATTCAAGAACAACTTCAGAAGAGTCAAGGCACAAGGAAAGACACGACAAGCATAGAGTCGATCACAAGTTTCAAGAAGGGGATGAGGTATGGTTGTACATTAGTAAGGAAATGATGCAAGGAGAAGGTAAAAAGCTGAAGCCTATTCGTTATGGTCCATTCAAAATCCTCAAGAAGGTTGGAAATAATGCTTTTCAATTAGATTTGCCTTCCTACATGCAAATGTATTCTGTTGTTAATGTGGAGAACTTACGTTTGTATGAACCTCCTTTGATCGTTGATCATGAAAGCGCTGTTCAGCTGCCATCTATAGAAGATTTCTTGCCAAAATATTTAGATGACCTGAAAGAAGATACAATATTTGACAGAAGGACATGCACTTCAAGGAGGGGCAATGTAGATTATGTTCGGGTTCAATGATCTCAAAGGCAGCAAACCAAACAAGGCAAAGTGGATGGAAGTGGACAGAGTGAGGGCATTGTACCATCACCTCTTTAACAGGTAGTTGAAGGCTTTTGGGGTCCAAAAGCTTCCCAATGGGGAGGCGTGATTAGGGGCTCATGGCCCAAGTGTCGAAAAATGCTCAAAATAGAAAGTGCTCAGAATTGGCTTGAACTTGAATGACTAGATAGAGCTCGTCCTCCTGATTCTGGTGCCACAAACGGTTCGAAAAATGGTCGTCGTATGTGAAAGTTATGTAAAAATCAAAATCGCCCAATGACCCTTAATTTTTGAATTTTCAAAAAAAATAAAAAGAATATTCCATGGAATATCCTTGGAATATTCCATTGGGACGGGCCAATCAGAGGCTGCCACGTGGCCCATGATGACATCAACTGACATAAGCATTCGGGCGTATGTAAAAAAAAATTTGGTGGTTGGTGGATTGAACCTCCAACCTACCCACCACAAATCCAATGTATTACCATTGGGCCACCACCATGCGCCTTGAAATATAACGGAAAAGTTTGAAATTTAACTTTTGAATTGTGCTATGGGCGGGAAAGAAGGGGGGCCAGCCCTGCCTCCATACGACCTCTGCCCAGAAACCAAGGGCCAAACCTTAAACACCGGGCACGCAATCCAAGGATAACTGCAACGCGGTCACATGCAGAATTTGCGGTCAGTTAAATGCAGTTTTAGTTGGCGGATTTTTTGGCAGAGTGCAAAATTTGGCAGTCCCGCCATAATTGGCAGAGTTCCACTAAAGTTAGCTGGAGTCCTTTTAGGGGAAACTAGCAGTTATCATTAAATGGCCATAACTTTGGCTAGGAAAGGCGGTTTTGGACAATTTTTTTTTTTTTTTTGGTATTTGGGACGTTTTGAAGCCATTGGCATAGGTCTTTCAGCCATCAGAGGTCATTTTCATAGGTTTTCGAGCCATGGAATTTCTAGGAGCCATCAGGGCCAAGTATTGTGAGAACTGTTTCAGGTTGCAGGTATCCATTGGAGGTGAACCAACAGTCAATCCTGAAGGATTCATGTGTTTTGAATCTGATTTTACAGTCTATTTCACCTATAGAGACTTCTATTCAGCTGTAAATTCATTTTGAGCATTTAATTAAAACGATGACTAACCCATTTGGGAGCCTTGGACCCAGTAGACGTAGCCCAGGAGGGGTGAACTGCTTCATCAACTTCTTTTGCATTTATGGTTGATTTATTTTGTAGAAAAAATTTGTTTTGATGTGTTAAATAGTAAAAGGAAATAATTTTGCTATGCTTGAATGGATCATGAATAGCTGAAAATTTCATTTGTTTCTTTACTGCAAGACATGGGAATGTTTTAAACATGTTTACTACTGAATCGAATACCTTGCAAACCTTTTTCAATTAGTTTCAAATTCAGATCATTAACACAATTGGATTTTGCTGATATTCCCTATCACACACTCTTATCCATTCATTTCCATGCATTTTGAACTAGTTCTCCCTTGTGTTCTTGTGGCACTCCCTGACACACATTGGCACACCCTAGGACTTTGCACATCTTGGCATGTTGCCCTAGCACTTTGGCATTCCTTGGAACTACCTAGCATACCTTGCCACTCCCTCGTTAGCACACCTAGAATTTGTTGAAAATACCTGTCATGCACTCTTATTCATTCACTTTCATGCATTTGAAACTAGTGCTCCCTTGTTTTTCCCTGATGCTCCATAACTCTCCCTGGCATGCATTGGCACACCTTAGCACCTAGCATATCTTGGCATGTTTCCCTAGCCTCTAGAATGCCTTAGCACTACCTAGCATTCCTTGCCACTCCCTCCTTAGCACACCTTGAAATCACTAACACTTCTTGTCACAAACTCTTAATCATTCATTTGCATGCATTATTTTCACCTAGTGTTCCCTTGCATTTCCCTAATTCTCCCTAACACTTCCTAGCAATATTTGGCACACCTTGGCACCCAGGACATATTGGCTACATGTCACTCTAACATGCTAGAATTATTTAGTGCTGCTTAGCAGACCATGTCACTCCCCTCTTACCACACCTAGAACTCATTGACACTCCCTATCACACACTCTTATTCATTCATTTCCATGCATTTTGACCCAGTGCTCCCTTGTGTTTTCCTAGCAGTCGCTAACACTCAGCACACATTAGCACACTTAAATGCAATGAGTTTCACTAATAGTCAATCTAGAAACCCTTCCAAAATCTAGCTAGTTACTTGTTCTTCACTAGATATTAGAGTTAAGTTTATTGTATAGTGTTCAGTGTTTCCCATAATCATGCAAGTGGAACATCAACATGTACATTAGGGTAACCACAAAACATTTATCATATTTATACAATGAAAGGTGATAGGAAAATATTGACATTATATATGTGAAGTACTAAGATCAGGACCATTAGCATCATATCTACATACTTACCACAAGACGAGGGTCATTACAACCCCTTAAAAATAGCCATAAGGCCTTCCCCTTTTGCATCTCCTTGACCACAAGGGTTTAATTGAAAAAAACATAGTTCATTTAAAGATTTAAAGGTTGAGGCAACCACTTCAAGCCCTGGAACTTAAATATAATCAAATATTTGCAATTTGTTACAATAATAAGTCCATTATCCACACTCCTCATCTTAGAGTTGGCTAGAGAGGGAGAATACTTGATTGATGCCAATCTTCTAAATGAACAACTTTTCCTACTCATTGGTTAGACTCTCCACCTCTAGTTGACACCAGTAACACAACCAAAAGTCCAAGATACACATAATATGTGCCCTACACCCAGGGGCTTAGACTACACCTCCATAAAATGTACCTTCAACTATAGATGTCCCAAAACAATAATATCCTAACCCAATATAGCCTATTTTTTAGATTTTTGTAACTTTCTCCTTAACTAACACTTGTTTTTAACAATTTAATCCACTTACCATATACTCTCTCTTGTTTGCACCCACCTAGTATACATGAACACTTATGTTTTTAATACAACCAAGTTAAGAGGGCATTTTTCTTTCTTAGACTTAAATGTTTTCAATACAACCAAGTTAAGAGCATGTGTTTCATTTTCAAATTCCAAAAGTATAACATGTCTATCCCTATAAACTAACAACAAAATCATTGCATAAAAAAGGTAAGATTAAAATTAGATTATTATTATTATGATAAATACACCAAATATGGAAAAATGTTTTCAAACACAACCATTAAAAAAAGCGTTAGTTTGTCAAATACAACTACAAACTTATCAAACCATCCCAGATCCATCTTAACCCAAATATATCAAGTGCTGATAGGGATCCAATATCTTGATGTGCAAACCTCTTTTTTTGCGCTTGATAGATCCAGGTTAAGATGGATCTAGACTAGTTATATAATACTATATAATATCTATATTTGTATCTATGTGTCTCTTTCTTATCCTGTCTCTCTATCTCACCCCCCAAACATACACACTCTCTCTCAATATCTATTTCTCTCTCTCCTTGCCTCTTCCTCTCTGCCTCTCTCTCTTCCCTCTATCTCTCCTCTCTCCATTGCTCCCTTGTCACTCCCTCTCTCTCTATCTTTCTCCCTCTATGTCTTTCTTCTTCCTTCCCTCTCTCTCTCCTCTCTCCCTTTCTCTCTCACCTCCCTCTATCCCCCCCATCACACACACTCTCTCTCCCCCCTCCATCTTTGTGCCTCCCTCTCTCTCTTTCCCTTCTCTCCCTCTATCTATATCCCCACCTATTCTCTCTCTTCCCTCCTCTCTTCTCTCCCTCTCTCTCTTTCACCTCACTCGCTATGCCTTAGTTCTTTTGCTCCCCCTCTCTCCCCCTCCAACTCCGTATCTCCGCCACTCCTCTCTTCTTCTCTCTCTCCCCCTCTAACTCCATATCTCCCCCCCTCCCATCTCTTCTTCTCTCTCTCCCCTCCAACACCATATCTCTCTCCCCTCTCTCTCTTCCTACCTCCTTCTCTTTGTTTTCCCCCATCTCTCTCTCTCGCTCTCCCCACCCTCCATCTTTGTCACTATCTCCCACCCCCTCTCTTCCCTTCACTTTGCTTGCTATCATCACTTGGATCCTTAATTAATATAGATTTATGTTTGTTCTTACTAATATTTGTATTAGATAAATTTCAAATCTTTAAATATAAAATTATTCTCATTTTTTATTTATTAAAACCTTAATTTAATTTATAGGGGAATAATTTTAGTAGTCGTGAGGATAGAGGGTTTATATATATCACAAAACTAATTAACACCATTTTCCTAACAGCTTACCTCCTTCTCTTTGTTTCCCCTCGTCTCTCTCTCTCTCTCTCTCTCTCTCTCTCTCTCTCTCCATCTTTGTCACTATCTCCCACCCCCTCTCTTCCCTTCACTTTGCTTGCTATCATCACTTGGATCCTTCGTTAATATAGATCTATGTTGGTTCTTACTAATATTTGTATTAGATAAATTGCAAATCTTTAAATATAAAATTATTCTCATTTTTTATTTATTAAAACCTTAATTTAATTTATAGGGGAACAATTTTAGTAGTCGTGAGGATAGAGGGCTTATATATATCACAAAACTAATTAACACCCTTTTCCTAACAGCTTCAAATAAAAAATGTTATAAAATTAAATTAGATTAAAATATTTTTATTGTGAAATAAGCCATGGTACTGGCCCATGCTATTGTAACAAAGCCTATTTACAAGTTAATAATATCCATGGTAAAGTGGGGGTGAATATGGATGGTTAAGAATATTTTCATATTGTTATAAAATATTTAGATTGTGAAATAAGATATGATTTTTTTGGCATGTGGTATTGATAAGCCATGGTATTAGCCCATGCTATTGTAACAAAGCCTATTCATAAGTTCATAATATCAATGACAATGCGGGTGTGAATATCCATGATTAAGAATCCTTTCATATTCTTATAAAATATTTAGATTTTGAAATAGGTTATGTTTTTTGGGCATGTGATATTGATAAGCCACCATGGTACCGGTCCATGGTATTGTAACAATGTCTATTTACAAATTAATAATATCCATGGTAAAGTGAGAATGAATATCCATGGTTAAGAATATTTCCATATTTTTATAAAATATTTTGATTGTGAAATAAGTTATGTTCTTTGAGCATGTGGTATTGACAAGCCATAGTATTGGCCCATGGTATTATAACAAAGCCAAATTTTTACAAGTTAATAATATCCACTGTAAAGTGGGGGGTGAATATCCATGGTTAAGAATCTTGTCATCTTGTTATAATGAATTTTGGTTGTGAAATAAGTTATGGTTTTTGGGCTTGAGGTATTGATAAACCATGGTATTGACTCATGGTATTGTAACAAAATATATTCCCAAGTTAATAACAAAATCAAAATATAACACCTTGAATTTTATTATTTTTATTATTAATTGAGCCATCATTTAGATTTTTGCACTCATCCCCATACTTTTGACTTTTATTATTATTATTATTACTATTATGATTAACTAAGACCATATTTAGAATTGTTTACATACTTACATTACACCTTCACATCTATTCTATAATCTATAAATATCGTATCTATTATTTTTTAGGGAGGAAAATTTTAACATTTTTGAAAAAATTCAACCTTAATTTTGATATAACAAAGCCCTCCCAAATCCAATCTTCATTTACATTCTAAAAGTAGTATACTTTCATTTTTCATATGGCCGAAGCGAAAAAGAGTGGCACATTTTCACTTCTCACAGGGCGGGAGGGAAAACGAGATTAAAACAAGTAGTATATTTTCACTTTTCATAGGGCGGAGGGAAAACGAGTAGCACATTTTCACTTTTCACATGGTTGGAGGTAAAATGAGATTGAAGGGAAAACGAGATTAAAACAAGTAGTATATTTTCACTTTTCATAGGGCAGAGGGAAAACGAGTAGCACATTTTCACTTTTCACACGGTCGGAGGGAAAATGAGATTGAAAGAGAGTTGTGAATTAAGGTTTTTCCAGTAGCATATCGAACCCCACATTTTCACTTTTCACAACGAGATTAAAACTAGTATATTTTCACTTTTCATAGGGTAGAGGGAAAACGAGTAGCACATTTTCACTTTTCACAGGGCGGGAGGGAAAACGAGATTAAAGACAATTGTGAATTAAGGTTTTACCAATAGCATATTGAACCCCACCATTGGATCTTCAGTCCATTAATGGCGCCCAGGTATGTTTCATTTCTAACCTCATTGCATTTCCACCCCACTTTTAGTCTTCTTTCACACAGGGAATGACGACGAGGTATGTTTCATTTCTAACCTCGTTTCATTTTCACCCCACTTTTAGTCTTCTTCCACATAGGGAGGAGTACACACACCTTAAATCTCTAGTTCAAAATTCAATCTTTTTTCATCCCTTCTTTTAAGTTTATGTTTTCATCTTTGTGCTGCACTTTGTTACTGTTTGCAAAGATGGAATTGACATTTGATGAATTTGGGAGGCCATTTATCATAATAAAGAAGCAGAGGCAAAATACCCAAATGAGAGGCTTAGATGTTCAAAATTTCTAACATTGGGGTCACCAGGGCTGTTATGAGAATATTGGGCACAATGGAATAAAAATGACGCTCTAGAATCCCTGCAGTGATGTCATCATCAGTAAGCTCATATTCCTTTTATTCATTTTCTATTTTTGGATTAGTGAAACCGCCCTTAAATTATGAAAATTAGTAGAATTTACTTTAAAACTTGTATGATTCTTAACTAAAAATTACTTAAATTTTCCATAAAGACTGAAATAAGCCAATACTCTATGATCTACTCACTCTTTCTCACAAACCCTAATGCCCACCGAGCAAGATATTGTACATATGTCGATGTTTGCCTACTAAAGCTCTTAAAATTGGTGAATGCATTCACATGTCGTTTGGATCATTGGACGTCCATGTGTATTCAGGGCATTTCAACCCCTAGATTTGTATGTGCCATATTCCATCATGTGGTGCATTTCGGTTTTAGTTATGGGTAGAGCTTTACACAATCATTTTGGTTAGATTTCGAGAACTTGCTATGTAAAGTAGTTCTCCAATTTTATAAGAGATAAATTTTCAGGGCTTGCATGTCAAACATAGCTACATGGTATTGGTCCATGCATGTAACTTTTGTGCACTTTGAGGATGTGGTACTTCAGTTTACCACCTAAATTTACACAAAAACTGAACCCAAATTCACACAAATTTACAAAGTAACTGAGCTAGATAATTCACACAAAAGCTGAACCCAAATTCACACAAATTTACGAAGTAAACTGAGTAATTCACACAAATTTACAAAGTAACTAAACTGAATTGTTTCTGTTATTAACTATTTGCTATTGAGCTGAATAATTCACACAAAAACTGAACCCAAATTCACACAAATTTATGAAGTAACTAAACTGAATTCACACAAATTTACAAAGTAACTAAACTGAATTGTTTCTGTTATTAACTATTTGCTATTGAATTGAATAATGCACACAAAAACTGAACCCAAATTCACACAAATTTATGAAGTAACTGAACTGAATTGTTTCTGTTATTAACTATTTACTATTGAATTGTTTTTTTATTAACTATTTACTATTTTTAGGCATGAAACTATAGATTTATGCAACCTAAATTCACACAACCATTCCATTATTCATGAATCCATAAATTGTACCCAAATTCATATAAATTTACGAAGTAACTAAACTGAATTGTTTCTGTTATTAACTATTTACTTTTGTTATTAACTATTTACTATTGTCATGCATGAAACTATAGATTTATGCAACCTAAATTCACACAACCGTTCCATTATTCATGAATCCATAAATCGCAGTTAGAGAGGCAACCTAAAAATTAATCCAACCATGAAATAAACCATAAAAAATTAGTAATAATTCAATACAATTCATATATACATTTAGGAATAGTCATCTGTCTGGAATTGTTCAACAATTAGTTGAAGAAGAGGGAAGTATGATCACAACCATATAATCGAAGATCAATCACAGTTCATATTTTACTCGATCACTCGCTTCATCATTAACATTATCACTATTTCACTTGATTGCATGATCCATTGTTAGTAAGATCTTTGTTTCACAATAGACCACACATAATGGTATGTGGGTTTATTGTCTTACTGTCCATAAGTATCCCTGAAATATAATCTCTTCATGAGTATAATTGATGGCCTTTACTATAATGGAGCTAAGTAGTTTTTAAATTGAAGATTAATTTTTGCAAAGGATAGTGAGTAATTTCACTGCCTTTCTTTTATAAATCTTCCTCCTAGACCTGTAGTTGTTCTTGGATTATAGGTACAGACAAAACAACATGATGCACTTCTTGTCTTCTCATTATTGTTTTTCAAGTCTATGCTTCGAACAAGACATAATAGCTCTTTTGACGATACAAAAAAAAAAAAAAAAACCTTAATACTTGGTGAATAATCTGAAGAAGTGCCTTGGTGTTGTTTTGCACAAACTTGTGGACAAGAACAAGAAAGTGAAAGAGAGCTGTAAAATTGGTTAGAACATAGACTTGTTATTGATCACTAGATCCATAACTAATGATCCCACAGTGTTAGTAGATATAATCGTTCCTTCAAATAATGATCCTCATATGTCTTGAGTTATTTTTGTTTTATTCCACCTTCCATGGCATTGATCTATTATGTGGAAGAAATTTTATGATGAAGGCTACTAAATTAGCATGGAGCTTACCACTGACTTGTCCTTCGGTCTCGGGACCACATTTGAAACATTATTAAAAACTATGGAGTCACACTCCTCCACCATAGCATCAACCCAAACCAGTTGTTGCACTGCTTCCTTAAGGAAGATGGCTCTATCACAACACATTCGCCCATAAGAGCCATGTATCAAGTGTACCTCTCAAGTGACCTCCTTTGTCTGCGCTGAGAAGTGGGTGCTCGCACATTCTCCGGTGCATCATCTAACAATCTATCAGCCTCTCTGGTGCACTTTCTTCCCTCTCTAAAAGAGTCTTCTTGAGTGGATGTCTCCACTTCCGGATCCTCTTCATGTGGCTGCTACACATTAATTTGAGGCTCCTCAACCTTAGGAGCTAAAATCTCCTCATTTGCATGTAGCTCAAATTCCCTCTCAAGGAAACTTGCATGACATTCTCCTCATCGAATCTAACATCCCTGTGAACCATTGTCATCATGTTGGTCAGCAAGTACACCCAATAGTTGTGAGGTGTATTAGTGTACCCCACAAATATCCCCAACTTTGTTGTCGGCTCAATCTTCTTGCAGGCATCTTTGGTCACATGGAAATATACCAGTGACCCAAAAATCATGAAGTGACTAACATTTGGGCTCTTACCAGAATAAGCCTCCTATGGTGTCTTCATCTCAAGTATCTAATGTGAGTTATGGTTCTAAACATAAACCATTGTGTTGCATGCCTCAACCCACAAGTGTAGTGGTAGGCCACGATCATTCAACATCGCCCTTACTGCCCCTACTACGCTTATGTTCTTCCTCTTAACCACCCCAGTCTATTGAGGGTTATGGGGTGTCGTCAGCTACTCTCGTTTAATCCCTTCTGCTGCACATAACTTCTTAAACTCATTTGAGACATACTCACCATCATTATCACTCCATAGAGATTTAACCTTCTTGCCCAACTCTTTCTCCACCAATGCTTTAAACTCACAAAACTTTGTGAAATTTTCATCATTTTTTAGCATGAAAAATATCCAGCATTTACAATAATAGTCATCAAAAAATATAACATAATACCTGTGTTTTGTCATGGATGCTATCAAGAATGGTCCACACATATCTGAATTAATTCACTCTAGAATAGCCTCTGCTCGACTGTCTCTATCGTGAAAGGAATACTTTGTGTATTTTCCCAAAGTACACCCCTTGCATTTATCAACTTGCTCAAGTGCACCTTTGGGAAGACCGGTAGAGATCTACTGCAATATCTTCAAAGCCCCATGATTCAAGTGGCCCAATCACCTGTTCCACAAATCGCCAACGTCTCTGCTATGCACCCTTTCTTCTTTTGTGCTCAAAGCAGCACACTCTGCTACCTCCAGCTTATAGATATTCTTCACCCGAATCCCTATCTTCTTTACTTGACCCATGGCTATGTGTCAAAGGAACTCCTTTCCTTTTGAGAAGATCACATCATAGCTTCTATCCTCAAGCATGGCAATGGATACCAAGTTTCTTCAGGCCAGGCACATGCATACATTCTTCAAGATGAGTGGAGCCCCATGCTCCCTCTAAAAAGTAATCATGCATAATCTAGTAACACTATACATCCTGTCATCACCCATCTCGATATGAATCTAGAGATATTTCTCCTCCAGGTCACTGAATAACTATTTATCTCTAGTCATGTGGAATGGAGCTCCACTGTCTAAGTACCATACACTTCCCATCACTGATGACACCATGCATGCAATGAGGTAAAAGTCCAATTCAAATTGATGGGTCAAATCCTCACCTGCCGCTCCTGCTGAGGACTTCTTCTTGGACTTCTTGAGAGGAAAATTTGTACCAAAATGGCCTAGCTCATGATAATGAAAGAACTTAACTTTCGTCATGTCTTTCTTCTTACCTCCATGATAAGAATCTGATTTGGAATGGAAAGCTTTTCCTTTCCCCTTCTTTGCCTTAATCGCTAAGGCACAATTCTCTTCATCATCAGTCTTTGTTGAAGATCCATCCCTGGTGTTCCTCATGATCTCTTCCTACATCAAATTTGACCACATTCATTCCCAATCTGATAACTTCTCCCGACGATTGACAGAGTCCTGATAATTATGCCAACCCTTTGGGAGCCCTAGAAGAGTAAGACTCACCATATCATCCTCAGCAACCATTATTTCAACACTTCCAAGTTCATCACAACACTGAGTGAACTTGGTCAATTATTTTGGAATCGTCTCTCCTTTCTCCAATTTGATTTTTTGAAGTTTATCCTTCAGTGCCAATTTCCTTTGGTCAATGTTGTTCTGATACAAGTTCGTCAACTTTTTCCACATAGCATACAGAGTTTCCTTTCCATGGAGACTTGAGACAATGTGGTCTCGAACTCCCTCAAGGATTATCCACCTCACCTTAGCCACACACTTCTTATATTCAACCAAATTTTGTGCATCCAATGTTGTTGGCTTAGGAATTTCTTGATCAACGAATTCCTTCAAGCCATTATCCTCTAGCACAGCCTCCATTATGCCCCTCCAGGCTATAAAACTTGAGTTTCCTTATAAGGCATACTTGAACCGTAAGCCGTAGAATGCCATTTGTCGATCCTGAAGTATGTATTGCAAATTCAAATTTCACCTGTAACCAAAAAATCAAAAATTTGAAATCTCCTCTAGTATATTGTTATCAACTGTGATAACATGTAGAATTATCATGTAGAATCACAAGCTCATGCAATGTACTAAAGCATAGGACAATAATCTACTTCTACTTTCAACCAATGGAATCCAATAGATCAATGAAAAAAATATGAACAAGAAGAAGATAAGTCAATGGCACATAACACAATAAGTATCTGGGGAAAGCCTCAACTGAAAACCTCCACTATCTGTATTGCATTAAATCATAAATCTAAGATGATAATACAATGCTTTTTCTCACTAGAACAATTTTTCACAAGTATGCTCAACTCTCTCAACTCACAAGCCAGCTCTTGGCTAACACTTAGCCAATTTTGTAGCTCTCCAAGCCCCTAATCTCTCTTTCCTAATTCCTAGGATGAATAGCCCATATTTAAAGGGAATTCATGCTTCCAAAACTGCACAATCCAAACATAGGATCAATCTCTGATGCAAGCATGAGATTTAAACTCCAGTAAATAATACCATTGTTAGTACATTGTCCTTGCACTCTAGTCTCAAATGGGCCTTTCTTTGAACTAACATGCATGAGTTTATCATGAGGGCATTTTCAGATAATTGGAGTAGCACTAGTGGATGCAATAGTGCAACAACTGACTATTAGTCTTCTATTAGTTCCACAAACAGTTTGGAACTAATTTAACTTAACTTAACTCATTAAACTGAGTGATATAATTTCCAACTCAATTTAAATGCATACTGGACTCCTAAAACTTAGGGAGAACATATGCATGACTACAGAAAGACTTCCAACTCGAAATTCCTAAGCTAATTACATTAATTAAACTTAATTAACTATTTACAGGTTTTTATGAGAATAGAATTCAATTTTAATTCTCAGTTTAATTCAAGGACAAATTGAAGTGGAATTTCTTGTTTCCATTTCTCAACATTCTTCTCCTCATCTTAACCATCAAATTCTGTTGTTTAAACCTGTTTCTGAGCTTCCAATAGGTAGAGCACATTTCTTGAGCTCAAAGCTCGATATTTCTTGGAAATTGTGCCCTGAATTTTGAAGTTTTTCTCTTGAGTGCACTTATTCACCATGAAGAATTATGCCTCCACTTGAGTGCATTAGGAAGACAATAAGCATCTTCCTTCAACACTTCGGGATGTGCCAGTGAGCCCTCCTTGCGTTTGACTGCATGAGCCCATTATGAAGGCCTAAAGATTTGTCAACCTATTCCTTCATCCCTTCGGAGTGTGACAGTGCGCCCTCTTTCTCTCCTTGAGCACATGGTGAAGGTTCGAAGACCCAACAACTCACCCCTTCAACCCTTTGGAGTGAGCCAGTGTGCCCTAGATGAATTTTTCGACTTGCTTTAATGCATGAGTGCACTGCAAAGCCTTGAATGACCTTGTCCAACCCTTTCATGCTTTGAAAGTGTGACCTCCTAGTTTGCATGATTATTTTTTTGTGCATGCAAGTTATTTTATGTTGTCATTCATATATTTTCATGTCCGTTCATATGTGATGGCTCTTTGTACATAATTTATAAGTATCTATGCATAAGTAGGTTGATTTAAGCTAATATTGTCATTATGAGTGTGGTGCCCCAAATAGGTGCTCGTGCTACAAGTATTCTCACTCTATGGTCATTTGTTGGAGCCATGTCACCTTGCAAAGTGGCATCCAAATAAACTTTAAAAGCAAGCATTGTTGAATCTATAGAAGTTACAAAGCCAAAAATTTCCATATATGCCAATACAAAGTGCTTTATTGATAAGGATATAGAGGTCACATGGAGCAGGATATAAAACACATTCATGCAAAAAAAGTTTACTAAGAACTTAGAAGGTTTTCATGTGTACATTACATCAATAAGTCCAGTATGCATAGGATCGCATGTAGATTCCCTCTCATGGCATGTGTGGAGGTGATCCAATGGATCATTACACATATGTATGACTCTCACCTTGTGCTATGCAGCGAGAGTGGTGGTAAGCTTGCCACCTATTTTGGTGAAGACATGCAGACATTTTATAAGATACTCATGCCCAATGAATATGCAAATGACAACTTCTACATGAGATGGGAAACCCTCGACACTAGTGATGTTATCAAATCATGGTGTTAAGAGTCTACCATGTTTCACCATCGCCCATCCACAATCTATCCGATAAATATTCTCAAAGATGTATTGATCCAGGTGGATATTGGTGGCCACCCACCTATTCCACTTAGACCCCCACCATTATTTCTTTCATTTTTTCAGTTTCCTTAATTGTAGCACAATTTACTATTTTTGGTATTTTTTCGAGTCCTAAACTTCCAGAGCCGTTTGAAGGCCCTAAATGACGTTCTTTGGGAAAACATGGACCAAAATGGGTTGTTGACTGATGTTAGTCAATAAAAAGTTGTATTCCTTGGATATATGTTTCGAACGAGGTATTGTGCATGTAAAATGAAGATCGTATGCCAAATTTACGACTCCGAGAAGCTGATATACCAATTTACCCAAACAGGGCCCATATTTTGGCACTTCATCTCCTAGGGTTAGGTTTTTGGATGTTTAGGTTTTTCCATTATTTCTCAATAATAAATAGGCCTTTAAGCCTCATTGTAACATAGTTCAGAGGCATGTAGCCACCACATCTCTTCTCAGAGATAAGCTATCATCGCCCGATCTAGTCTTATTTCCATTCTATTTGTAAGCATATTTCAGTATTTAATATTAATGAAATAAAGTGTTCTTTCTATTGCACCTTTGTATTTATAGTTATATTTGTAATTTGTTGTGTTCTTATTTAAATCTAGATCAATGGTATCAGATCGGTCTACTCTTTCTCTGTTTTTCTTTTCATTTCCCCAATGATGTCAAGATATAAGGAGTTAGGGCTCGATCTGGTTGAAACTTTGCAATATTAGCCTCGCAAACCCCAACAATTGCCCATGGGGGAAGAAAATAAAGACGAGGGGGCAGGAGATCCTATCAAAATATTTCTTGAGGAGACCCTCGAGAAACAAAGGAACGCGATGATGGATAACTTTTCCCTGATCCTTCAACGGTTGCCCATCGACAACGCATCCACATCCAACATCCACTTTAGAGGTTCCACTCCTTTTAAGGTACAAGTAAACTTTGGCATTCCCATATTTGAGGGCCAAATAGATGCAGATGTCATAGATAAATGGTTAAATTTTCTAAAAGGATATTTTTTTGTTCATGATTTTTCCAGCCAAGAAAATATTACTTTTGCTCTTCTCAAAACCGCTCCCCAAATCAAGGACTGGTGGGAAACCTACTACGAGCATAAGGATGAAAGTACGACCTCCCTGTTTTCAGTCGCACCCACTTGGAATTCATTTTGGGATGCCAGCAAGGAGCGTAGTACCCTGTCGGGAGCTATGAGGATAAATACATAAAGTGGGCAACGTTACAGCAAGGAAGGGACCAAGATGTGTCGAAGTTTAGCAATGTTTTTCATACCCTTCGTATGAAGTTGGGTATCAAGGATTTTAAGAAACATTTGGTACTAAAGTACTGCAACTGCCTGCACAGGTACATCTAGGACGAGATGGAGTTGTTGGACATCTCCTCGCTCAACATGGTGAACCGATACACCATCAAGATCGAGCAAAAGTTTAAACAAAAGAAGCGAGACTTTGGATCTATGAATCCAAAGTAAGGGGAAGGTGCCCTCAAACCACAAAACAAAGGCCAAATCCAAGGCGGGGTAGCCCAGGACAACCCACCAAATCTGCAATAAAAGAACAACACCACAAAGCTGAGGACACAGGAAAGCGGTGTGAGTTCCATAAGAGCTCCACTCACAACATAAGTGAGTGTCAGTCCAAAAGTCACTAGTGGTCGAGCTGAGTCAGAACCTGACAAGGGGAATGACCAAAGGGAAGAATATTATTGATGCAGATCCCAACGCCACCATCACCACCACGAAGATCCAGAAGGAGGAACCCAAAGATCCAGAGGAGGGCGAGCGACTCTTCCACTCCCCAATGTGGGTAAAGGGTTCCCCTCTATAGTTCATTGTTGAAAGCGGGAACCAAAAGAACCTCATTTTGGTAGAGGTCTTGAAGTGGTTGGGCTTACCGACCACAACACACCCACAACCATACACCATCAGGTGGCTTCACCAAGGATAGGATCTTCTTGTGAGCCAGGAGTGTCGCCTTCCATACAACATCAAGCCCTTCACGAATGAGGTATTATGTGACGTTGCTCCCCTTAATGTTTGTGATGTATTATTAGGCAAACCATACTTGTGGAAGCAATATTATGTGTATGAGTCAAGGCCTCATGTTGTTAATATTACTTTAGGAAATAAGTTGTACAGAACACCAAAGGTAGCACCGCCTACCGCCATCTCTTTGGTTACTGCAAAACAATGTAGTAAGCTCATTTCAAAAACTAGGAAATTTGTTTTCCTGATGATCAGCCCTCGGGGAAAGAAAAAGACAGTGGCCACAACCTCCAGAAAGGGCCCCTCTACATGAAAACAATAGATGGACAAGGTCGTGGAGGAGTACAAGGACATCTTCACCTCCCCTGCAGGGGTGCCTCTGCACTGTCAAGTCAAGCACTCCATCAATCTAACCGCAGGTGCGTCATTTCCCAATGCACCAATCTATTGGCACTCTGTTCTAGAGAACGATGAAATTAAGAGGCAGTTCAAGAGCTATTGCAGAAAGGTCACATCCATCCAAGTTCATCGCCTTATGGGAGCCCAATCGTGTTGGTACCGAAGAAGGATGGGACTTGGAGTCTTTGTATTGACTATCAAGCGGTGAACAAGATAATTGTCTGGAATAGGTACCTGATCACACAAATTGATGACCTTCTAGACCAACTCAATGGGGAAAAATATTTTAGCAAGATCGACTTGAAGTCTGGATATCACCAGGTAACAATTGAGGCCTCCGATGTGTAGAAGACTGCCTTCAAATTCAAGGAGGGACTTTTTGAATGGTTGTTTATGCCTTTCGGGTTGGAGAATGTTGCAATCTTCATGAGGTTGATGGATGACATATTATGACCATTCACCAACTCATTTATAATGGTATACTTGGGTGAATCTTGACCTTCAGCCAGAGTTGGAAAGAGAAACTCCACCACATCCAATAGGTTCTTCAAACACTACGACAACACAAGCTATGTGCCAATTTGGAAAAATGCACTTTTGACATGACCTAGGTTTAGTATCCGGGATACATTATTCATGAATGCAGGGTGCATGTGGATGCAGCCAAAATCCAAGTCATTCAATATTGGCTAGCCCTAACCACTCTGATAGAGCTCCGTAGCTTTCTGGGTCTTCCCAATTTCTACCGCAGGTTCATGATGGGATTCTCTCATATCTCTTGGCACTTGGTTCAAGTCATTAAGGGAGGAGCGAAAGCAAAATTACTTTGGTCTGAATCTCAACAGAAGGCATTCACAGAGTTGAAACATTGCCTCTGCTGTACACCAGTGCTCACATTACTAGACTTTCAACAACCATTTGAGATTGAGACAGATGCCTCTGACTATTCTATTGGGGCAATCCTTACTCAATAGGGGCATCTAGTGGCATATCACAGTGAGACACTTTCAGACATAGTCCAGAAGTATCCCACTTATGACAAAGAGATGTATTCCCTTGTGCAAGCATGCCAACAATGGAAGCATTACATTTTGGGGAAGGAAATGGTCATCCACAATGACCACTAATCCTTGCAATTCATACAAACACAAGGGAAGTTGCAGAATAATCGCCGTTAGAAGTGGCCCACATACCTGCAACAATTTTGTATGAATATCGAGTATAAGAATGGCATCACCAATAATGTTGCAGACTACCTCAACCGACCACCGATCATGGAATTAACCACCGTGCTCAACTCTTGTGGGCACAAGACTTCTGATTGGCCACTTCTCTACAAAAGTGACCTAGAATTTGGCCACACATAGCAGACACTCTTGGAGGGTCAGCAAGTTCCAAATTTTCACCTCCAAGATGCCCTATTGTGCCACTCAAGACACCTTTGTGTTCCTTCAAGTGAGTGCGCCAAGCTGAATTGGTAAGTGCACTACAGGCGAGCCGCTAGGAATTTTAGGGTCGAGAAAATAGTGGCATTACTACATAGATATTTATATTAGACAAATCTTAACCAGGGTGTCAGGAAGTACATTAGACCCTGCATTTCCTGCGCCATTGCCAAACCGCCTATCAAGAAGTAAGGCCTTTATACTCTGCTGCTTACCCCTATTCAACCTTGGGAATCCATCTCCATGGATTACATGTCTGGCCTTCCTTCTACTAAGCATGGCAATGACTATGTTTTTGTGGTCATTGACAGATTCTCGAAGATGGACATTATGGTGGCCTGCAAGAAGAATATCACAACAGAAGCCACTACTAAACTCTTCTTTGAACGAGTGTGGGTACACTTTTGGATCCCATAGTCTACCATCTCAGATCAGCACAGCAGGTTCCTCAGTACATTTTCATCCAGTCTTTGGTCACATCTGGACACCAAGCTCACTAAGTCCACAGCTTCCATACCCAAACTGATGGCCAAACAGAGGTCATCAACAGGATGATCGTACACATTATGCGCATGTACAACACAAAGCATCCATGCACATGGGATGAGAGCCTCCCCTATGTCCAACGCAACTATAACCGGGCTCTCCACAACTCAACTGGACATAGCTCTTTTTCAGGTGGGATTGGGATTCCAGCCACTCCATCCCATTGATGTGGCCATACCATTCGCAACTACTCAGGAAGATTCAGCTCATGTCTAGTCCGAAACAGATAAGTAAAAAAACTTCATTGAGCACATCCAACAAGTCCATGACATTTTCGAGAAATCAATACCAAGTAAAAGTAGCGACATGATCAACATCGGGTGCTACACAAGTTTCAGGTAGGCGAAAAAGTCTGGTTGCATGACAGAAGGAATGCCTTACTGGAGCCTAACGAAAAATCAAACCACTATAATATGGTCCTTACACCATTACCAAGGTTATGGGAAACAATGCATTTGAGCTCATCATTCCCTCATTCCTTGGCCTGCACCCAGTGTTCAATGTGGACCGCCTTCAACCATACTTCCCACCATTGCTAGACACATAAAACATTGCAGAACAACTCAAACCTATAGAGTTAAATCTAGATTGCATAGAACAAGCCACAACTGATCGGATCATTGAAATGTATATCAAGAACACCCGATAGCAAAGGATCCAACTATATCAATTTGTCAAAGCAAGCCAACTCCTTCACCAGGGCAAGTGGCTCACCACGCACCAAGTTCAACAGAAGTTTCCTCATCTCTGGAGGAAATCAACGTAGTGGATACCTTTGCTTCCTAAGTGGGGGGGGGTAATCCGGGTGGATATTGGTGGCCACTAGCCTATTCCTCTTAGACCCCCACTATTGTATCTTTCATTTTTTCAATTTCCTTATTTGTATCACAATTTACTATTTTTGAAAGTTTTTCGGGACGTGAACTTCCAAAGTCGTTTTGAGGCCCTAAACGACGTGTTTTGGGAAAACAGGGACCAACATGGGTCTCTCTATAATATTGATCATTCAAAAGTTGTAGTCCTCAGATAGATCTTTCTTACGAGGTATTGTGCGAGTCAAACGAAGATTGTATGCCAAAGTTACGACCCCGAAAGTTGATGTACCAATTTACCCAAATGGGGCCCATAGTTTGGTGCTTCATATCCTTGAGTTAGGTTTTTGGATGTTTAGGGTTTTCCATTATTTATCAATAATAAATAGGCCTTTGAGCCTCATTGTAACACAGTTCAGAGGCATGTAGCCACCACATCCCTTCTCAGAGATAATCTACCATCGCCCGAGCTAGTCTTATTTCCATTCTTTTTGTAAGAATATTTAAATATTTGATATTAATGAAATGAAGTGTTGTTTCTACTACATCTTTATGTTTATGGTTATACCTATAATTTATTGCATTCCTATATAAATCTAGATCAACGGTATCAGAGCAGTCTACTCTTTCTATGTTTTTCTTTGCATGTCCACAAGGAGGTTGGGATATGAGGATTTAGGGCTCGATCTGGTTGAACCTTTGCAAGATCAGCCTTGCAAACCTAGACGACTATCCATGGGGGAAGAAAAGAAAGATGAGGGGGTAGGAGATCCTATCAAAATATTACTCGAGGAGGCCCTCGAGGAACAAAGGAACGCGATGATGGATAACTTTTCCCAGATCCTTCAACGGGTGCCCATCGGCGGTGCATCCACATCTAGCAGCCACTCTGGAGGCTCCACTCTGTTTAAAGTACAAGTAAATTTTGATATTCCCATGTTTGAGGGCTAAATAGATGCAGATGCCCTAGATAAATGGTTAAATATGCTAGAAGGATATTTTTTGTTCATGACTTTTTGATCCGAGAAAAGATTACTTTTTCTCTTCTCAAAGTGGTCCCCCACATCAAGGACTGGTGGGACACCTACTGCAAGCAGATGGATGAAACTATGACCTCACTATTTTCAGCCGCGCCGACTTGGAACTAATTTTGGGATGCCAACAAGGAGCAGTACTACCCTACTGGGAGCTATGAGGATAAACACATAAAGTGGACAACACCGCGGTAGGGAAGGGACCAAGATGTGTCAGAGTTTACCAATGTTTTTCATACCCTTTGCATGAAGTTGGGTATCAAGGATCCTAAGAAACATTTGGTACTCAAGTACCATGGTTGCCTACATAGGTACATCCAGGACGAGATGGAGTTCCTTGACATCTCCTCATTCGACATGATGTATCGATACGCCGTCAAGATCGAGTAGAAGTTTAAACAGAAGAAGCGAGATTTTGGATCTGTGAATCCGAAGCAAGGGAAAGATGGCCCAAACTACAGAACAAAGGACAAATCCAAGGCAGGGTGGCCCAGGACAACCTACCAAAGCCGTAAGAAATGAATAACATCGTGAAGCTGAAGAAGGACACAAGAAAGTGGTGTGAGTTCCATAAGAGCTCCACTCACAACACAAGTGAGTGTTGGGCAAGCAGTCACTAGTGGCCAAGCTAAATGCTTCATAATCATATGCTTGTTCTGACTCTGAGTCAGAAACTGACAAGGGGAATGGAAAAGGGAAGCAGATTATCGATGTGGAGCCCAACATCATCGTTGGCACCATGAAGATCCAGAAGGAGGAACTCGAAGATCCAGAGGAGGACGAGCACCTCTTCCACTCCCAGATGTGGGTAAAGGGTTCCCCCCTATAATTCATTATCGATAGTGGGAGCCAAAAGAACCTCATTTTAGCAGAGGTCATGAAGCATCTGGGCTTACCAACCATAACACGCCACAAACATACACCATCTAGTGGCTTCACCAAGAACAAGATCTTCGCGTGAGATAGAAATGTCGCCTTCCATACAGCATCAAGCCCTTCATAGATGAGGTATTATGTGACGTTGCTCCCCTTGATGTTTGTGATGTAGAAATTAGGCCAACCATACTTGTCGAAGTGACATGTTGTGTATGAGTCAAGGTCTTGCACTGTTATTGTTACTTTTTGAAATAAGTTGTATAGGATACTGGATGTAGCACCACTTACTGCCATCTCTTTAGTTACTACAAAACAATGCAGTAAGCTCATTTCCAAAACTGGGAAATTTCTTTTCCAAGGGATATGCCCTCAAGGAAAGAAGAAGACGGTGGCCACAACCTCCAGACAGGTCTTCTCCGCATGACAACAATAGATGGACAAGGTTGTGGAGGAGTACAAGGACATCTTCACCTCCCCCGCAGGGGTGCCTCTGCACTATCAGTTCAATCACTCCATTGATCTGACCCTAGGTGCATCATTTCCAAATGGACCAATCTATCGGTGCTCCATTTTGGAGAATGAAAAAATCAAGAGGCAAATTCAAGAGCTACTGCAGAAAGGTCACATCCGACCGAGCTCATTGCGTTGTGGGAGGCCAATCCTGTTGGTATAGAAGAAGGATGGGACTTGGAGACTCTGTATTGACTATTAGGCATTGAACAAGGTCACTGTCTGGAATAGGTACCCGATCCCACATATTAATGACCTTTTGGACCAACTCAAGGGGGGAAATATTTCAGCAATATTGACTTGAAGTTCGGATATCACCAAGTACTAATCGAACCCTTCGATGTGTGGAAGACTTCCTTCAAAGCCAAGGAGGGCCTTTTCGATTGGTTTGTTATGCCTTCTGGGTTGATGAATTCTCCTACAACCTTCATGAGGCTGATGGATGACATCTTGTGGCCATTCACCAACTCATTTGTAGTGGTATACTTGGATGACATCCTGATCTTCAGCCAGAGT